>VMDR010024740.1:0-14846 GCA_007922815.1 Macrotus californicus | reverse complement strand
ATTGGATTTGATTATGCCACATTTAGACATTTAGTTTCTAAACAGAGGGAACTTTTAGGCTGTTTTTCTTTCTTTCTTTTTTTAATCAGGCTGGAGTCTTTGTGAAGAAAACAAAGGTGGTGGGCCAAAAGCAGTATGGGACAAATTGAGTTCTAACTCTGCACACACTGCCTGTTTTCTCCCAGAAGCCCCACTGGTGGGGTGGAGGTGAAGGGAGCTGTGGTTGAGACTAACTGACAGCAAAAATCACCTTTACAATAAAGACTGTAGTTTATCTCTTCAAGGGGAAGCCCTCGATAAAAATGTTAACTCCTCAACTAGAAACCTCATTCAGAAATATTTCACAGCTCTTTCAAGAAGGCTGCAAAGTAAACACTATAGAATGTTATTTCCGAGGTGGGATTGCTGAAAAGCTCAGGATCTCAAAATTTGGTGTGGTAGGAGCCTGGTACAAGAACTCATGAGGCTGAACAGGCACTTTTGCTTTAATGTTAGAGATGATAGGGGAGCCAACAGGTACCATTATTTCCCAAGGAAATGGTGACTTCTTCTGCAATAGGGACTATGCATGTTGTCATTGATGCTGTAGCCATTGGTTCTTTGGTGTAAATGGTACTACATTCAGTGACAATGACCCCAACTTTGGTTACAGTGCTCCAAGTGGGCACAGTGCTGAAGGCTACAGCATCCTCTCACTGCCAGGGATGGAACGGTGTACCCTGGGAAAATGGAAGCCTCCTTGAGTACAAATATAAAGACATGAGTAGGCTCTGTGCTCTTCCCCTGGCCTGGTAAGGGGTCTGCACGGTGGCAGTCAAATCACAACCATCTTTAGCATGGTGCAATCTAAAGGTGGCTGTAATTTTTGTGCTTTTAAAAAAATGGGGAATGGGAATTTTTTTTTTAATTTTAACTCATTGAATCAGTTTCCTCAAACATGGGCTTTCTATTGGTATAGGAGTCAGCTTTCCTTTATCTTTTACACAAATGTTGGTTAGGTTCACGGAATTGACACTGTTCCCCAAATAAATATTAGTGGTCTTTCAGTAGTCAGTCAAAGAAGTCATTAGTACAGTGGTTTGCACATTCTTATATCCGCTCTGGGCTGTTCCACAGTCAGACATTTGACCTACGTGCCACTGGCTTCCTCAATGAAATGCAGGCTGGGAAATATATATGTTTATTCACTTCTGGTGATAATATACATGTTAATGTGGTTATATTCCTTGCCCAAATAAAACTAAACAAGGTTCTGTTACTAAGAAAAAATGGTATGGATAAATAAATTCTGCTAGAGGTTTTTCAAAGTACAGAATATTAATTTCATAAAACATTAGCATTTCTAGAAATGTGCATTTTTTGTAACACAGCTTGGAAAACACTGGTCTAGACAATCTCTTTTACACATTCCACCCCCCTCCATCCCCCTGCAGGATAACATGTCATTAGTTACCAATTACCCAAGGACTGAATTTCAGATCCCTTTGGGTTTGATATTCTATTTTTCTAGTAGGTTAAAATGTGCCCCTTTTAGTTCAGATAATTTTTTGTGTTCCTTTCCCTTTGACATTGTGCATTTATGAAGCATTTCCTCCAGGATGATAATAATCTCTTCTCATTAGAGATATTTTCCAGAAACTCATCTTTTCTTTCAAAAGACTATGTCCAGAAGCACGTGGCATAAAACATGGGTCAGCCTTGCTCTCGTGACAGATGACCGACTTAGGCACTGCTGCCCATCTTCTCACGTAGACGTCATACTCAGTTGTCTGCTGTGGCATCCATTGGAAGAACAAACGGCACATGCTGTATTTCAGCTGCTGGACAGACCCAGGCTTTGCAAACAGTGCAGATAAAAACCACCAATCATTTGGTCCCCTGACTGAACCTAACAATCTCTGCTAGGATACTACAATTCTCTATCAACTGATGACAGAGCTGCCTGCTTTATAAGGAGGAAAACATCTGCAATGTGAAGATACTGCACTAGAATACAGACTGCATATTCTACAAAAACCCTGGGTCTGGAGCCAGATAGCTCCAGGGTTAGAATCCTGACTCAGGCACGGGCTAGGTGGAGAAGCTCAGGAAAGAACTCTCCCTTTCTGAGCCTGAGTTTCCATCTCTGAAAGGAGCACCAACACATTTTGCAGAATAATTTTGAAGTTCAGAAAAAGTATGTAAGGTATCGAACACAGTTCTTGAGACGCGAATCTCTCCATAATTTGATTTCCTTCTTGTCTTCATCTCCTTCCTTCCATCCGCATCCTCTTACTGATATTTTTAGTGTTAGCGTCTTCGTAGTAATAGTGGTAGTTAATTGCACACATAATTAGTTCTGCTCTCCAAAAGTTCCTAAGGAATCTTTTCTCATTTTCTTTCTAGAAATTCATACACCTGATTCCACAATGCATATGTATTTCTTATTTTCAGAACACTCATAGCATCAATAGACTTTACGTTTTTTTAAAAAATGAGACAAGTGAGCCTATTTAAGTTCATAAAGAAAAAGAGACAGCATTTATCCCATCTACTGTAGTCTGTACTTTCCAGTGTGATCTGGCTCCTGCTCGAACTGCTAAATTTATCTAGGACCATGTTTCCTCTCACTCGTTACATTCCAGCAACACTGCTTTCGTTTCTCCTGCTCAAGCCTCAGTGTCTCTGCTCATTCTCCCTCCCTTTTCCCTCCAGCCCCCATCCTAAAATGTTCTTTCCCTAAACTCTATACGGTGGGCCCCATACCATGTGTGATCGCTTTAGGAAGGCCTTTCCTGACCACTCCAATTAAAGAAGCTGTCCCTCATAACATCCTTTTTACTTCGTTTCACATAATTTATAACCATCTGAGATTTTAAAATGTGTTTATTCACCTATTTATATTTGTCTCTGCTCAGGAGTAGGCATGCAGGTAAGAGGGAAGTGGTCAGTCACAGTCAGCACTGTATTCCTGGTACCTAGAATAATACCTGCCACACAGAAGGGGCTCAATATATAAATAAAGAAATTAATGCTAAGTAAACCTTTATTAAACATGAAGGAAGGGAATCACAGGCTATTATTTACTCTTTTACCCCTCTAGAGTTCTTTTATATGCTGTATCTCTTTATTTCTCAGTGTTCTATCAAAATCTATGAAGTACAAATACCTTACCCTATGTGCAAGCTGACCCTTTATTCTGCTGCAGTTTCATGGATGCTGGCAGCCATAAGACTCCCAGGTCAAAGACAGAAGACTATTATTCAAGGCATAGCAAGTAGTGTAAGTATCATTTGCATCAGTGCTGTGCACCCCAATTTCCACAGGGCAATGTTCAGGAGCCCAGACAACACCTACATATGCAGTGGGGTACATCAGAGAGGAAGCCTGAACTTAAGGAGCCCACATCCCATATTATATTATGAGAAGCATGCCCTTACTTTGCTCCAGAGGAAAGTGCTATCTCTACCTTCCAAAGCTATAGGAAAACATGCTCTTTGTCTTAAGTGAGATGCTATCTCCATCTTTTAAGGCTGTTTACTACAGAAACATCCTTGAAAAAAATAATCTAGAATAAAGCACCCACTGTCTCTGCTCCTAAAATGGGCAGGGATGTCAGAAAACAACAGTGAATCATCTCCCAATAAATAAGTTCTTCTAACTCCACTTTACCCTGATGTCTATTTTGTTCTTCCAGATTCTACCCTCTGTAAGACTTGGTCAACCCATTTGCTTGCTCTGCAGGTTCCTGATCTCAGGGAGCTTACAGTCTAACCTTACTGAGTGAGGAAATCCAGGTTTCCCTGCTCCTAAGCCAGTACTTACTGCCCTGCCCACTCCTTGAGCACAGCCTCCTCTGCAGCTGCAGTGCCTGCCACTGGCCCTTGGGGCTATCTCCCTAAGCTGAGCAGAGAGGAAGTAGTTAAGTAGGCTTTCCAATGAGACTAGAGGGCTGGGCATCCTCTGAAGCACTTAGAAATATTAAACTCAGCAGGAGAAGTTAAAGCATAATTGCACTGAGAAAATTCCCTCATGTGAATCACTATTATTGGTATTGGTAATAATCAGAATATCCCTAATCAGCATGGCTCCAATACTTTGGAGTTGGAAATACGCCTGTCATAGTTTGAAATGCAATATCTTTATTTGTAAGGTCAAGATTAGGGGAGAAAAGTTTTTAATTGAGTAGAAGCCTAGGCACCAATATTTGAGCTGTCAAGTTTTTGAAAATGTTCAGTAAGATCTTTTGCCTTATACAGCTGGGACATGTGGGCTGATATATAGAGAAATAATTTTCTGGCTTAATTACTGCAATAAGGGACATAGCTTTGAGTATTCAAAAAGAAACAGAGAAGGGGATAGGGACATATACAATTTGCAAAATGCAACATGAACATTTTTACCTATGTATGGAATTGTGAAGCCACAGAGATGTAACTGTGCATTCTGACTGGTCTAAATGACCCAGATCTCTCTAACCCTTTATGGTCATCATGTGCAGTCTTTACGATGGATTATCTAAAGCCTATAATGACTGCTCATGTCCTGGCATCACTTCTTCTAGGGAACCTGAATTCACCCATTAAATCCTAAATCATACACCGGATGTCTGACATTTACATGACTATTTGGAAATTCTCAAGCGGTATTTCTTAAATAAAAATGTTTTAATATCAGTGTCTTAAGTGATGGCACCTACAGCCAAATGTCCCTTGTATTATTGATTTCAAAACTCATTGTAAGAAAGAAATACTAATTCAATCTACAGTTAGAAACTGGACCTCAGAATACTGATAATAATATTATTATGAACAGAAATAATATTAACCTTTTTTACATGTTCATTGAGCATTTATCATGTGCTAGGCACTGTGCTAAGCATTTTCTCTAATTTAGGTTTCATAAGAAAAAAAATTGAAGTGGCTCTTATTCCTAATTTTCAGGTGAATAATCAGAGATATAGAAATGTCAAGTAACTTGTCTCAGCTTGGTAATTAGCAGAGCTGGGACATGACCCACGTTTCCCTGAACGGCTCTGCTACACCTTCACTCGGACATTTATCTCATCAAGTTCGTTTCGAACAAAATCTCAGCTCTGTCATATTTACAGCCATCCCAAGCTGGACATGTGGCCCCTACCTTTAACCTCTCCTCTCACTTGATCTCAAGAGCAGAAGGGAAACCCTCCTTTTTAGAACCAGTCCAGAGACCAATGCACGCCCTACTTCACATCAAGTTACTCTTCACTGACCTACTCTTCTGAAATGCAAACTATTTAAGGCAGGTGAGAAATAAGAATGCTAACCTCACCCACCACAGATCAGGAGGAAAATGCATGATCCGAGTGTTTCAACTTAGAAAGTGTTTCAGTAAAATCCTGCAGATAGGTATATCAAAGATGGAGCCTACCTTTTTATCCTTTAGAGAGAAAGCTGTGCTCTCAACCCATGGAGAACAGACACCCAGGTTGCAATGGATGTTCATCTATGGAAGAACTGTTGTCTTTCTTTGTAAAAAGAAGCAAATTATACTTTTCTCTCGACCGAGAGGTTAAGTGTTTTTTTTCTTTAATGCCTCCCTCCATAAACAGTGAATATGATAGTAATTTTTTTACAGGTGAAAACAGAGAAACTTGAGATACTTAAATTTGCTCCTTGTTTTAAAAATCTCCTAGCTGAGGCTATTTGGAGGAGGTGGGGGGAAACACACACAGACAAACACCAGGTTCCAAATGAGAGTAAAGACTATGCATGATGGAGACCTGGAGCTGTTCACTTACGTAACTGTTACACAAAACCGCAGAGCAAAACTTAAACATCCTTCAACAGAAGGGATAAGAGGAGATTCACTTAACAAGAGGCTATGAGAACCCCATGATAGGTGAAGAGTTCCAAAATCCACAGACAGGGAACCAGGCGAAGTACTCTGGCTCCCATCTATACAATGCTAACACCCTTAAACATATGCTCCCTAGGCTTTTTAGCAGGCACAAAAATGAATTCTACTTGAAACCAAAAAAGAAAGAAAGAAAGAAAGGCTGCAAGTCTCCACACTGAATAATACTGTAAAAAACAATCTGCTATTTATAGCATCATGTGCCAGGGAGTCTTTCATACGCAACCTTGTCTGCTCAGTTGATTGACAGCCTCTATTTTTCAATCATTTGTTCCTGAGTTTACAGTACACCTGTAAGCCCACTATTTGGAGCAGTGCCTGAGATTCTGAAAAGTGTCTTGTTTCTGAAGGGAAGTGTTACTCCTGGAGGACCATATAATTAGGAAGATGGGAAAGTGAGTATCAGCTTCTAGCACTATGCTCCACTTCCTCCTCAAGTTCTGAGAAAAGTGAGTGAAATCTCAGCAGTTTTGAGAATCCAACTCTTCCCAGGTGATAATTATAATAACAAACCTGTCTCTGCAAATCTAGAGCCAGACATCTGGGATTTTAAGTGAACTCCAGTGTCACCGATTCATTTCTTCTGTATCCAGGAATCTAAACCAAATTTTTTTTTCTTTTTGTTACTGTTCTATAAAATTTTTTACAAAAGAGGTGCATACTCACTAAAAAAACCACACTATATGGAAAGGATAAAATAAAAGGGTATGATCTCTGTTGACAGTTGTATCTAAAATGTGTACCATTTCAGATCTATACTTTATCTTACATATATTTGCAAAACAGGGATATCATTTTATTTTTAAATTAAATTTATTGGGGTGACATTGGTTAATAAAATTATACAGGTTTCAAGTGTACATTCCTATGATGCGGCATCTGTATCTGGCATTATGTGCCCACCACCCAAAGTCAAGTCTTTATCTGTCACCATGAATTTGACCCCCTTTACCCTTCACTACCCTCCACCCCCAAATGAACAAACAAGACAACAAACAAAAACACACAGACACAGACATGTGGTGATTACCAGAGGGATCATACTATGTAGAAGTTTGTTTTTTGATTCAGCAATACATTGCAAGTACGATTCTGTGTCAATCGCTAAAGATTTACTTCATTTTTTAAAAAAACACTGCATATAATTACATGGCATGAATATACCAAAATTTGTTCAGTTATTCCTCGATTTTTGAACATTTAAGATGCCTCTAATTTTATAGACATTTTTTTAATTATTTTATTGTTGTTCAATTACAGTTGTCTACAGACATTTTACAGGTAGATGATCCTACATTAAAACTCCACTTACATACACCTTTTCCTATGTATATTAATATATCTATAGAATGGATTCCTGGAAATAGAATTACGAATTGAAATTTTGTATATACTCATCATTTGACATATACTAACAAAGTCGCTATCAATTTCATTACCAGCAACTCAGATGAGTATTAAACAAAGACACTAAATTCTTTTTAAAAATTCAAGCTGACACCACGACATTACACTGTCTCAGTTAGCATTTACTAGCTTGCAATTACAGGTGAATATCTGCTCTTATGTTTCTGTTCGCAGAATCTCCTTATAAATGTACCATTTTCCTGTGAGTTTTCTTTTAGTATTAATGTAGTTGACATACAGGATTTTTAAAAGATTTCTTTCTTTACCAGTAATCCATTTTTATTTATAGTTGGAGGTTCAAATCTAATTTTAAGGTTTTTTGTTTGTTTGTTTTGTTTTCTTTTAATGTATGGTTCCTAATCCTGTTCCATGTCTTAAACAATAAATGACTTCACAATGATTTGGAATACTATCTCTTCATACAAAATTTCTCATATATGCATGGATCTGTTTCTGGGTTCTTCAGTGTTTTTGCATCTGTGCAGGTATTTCTGGGCCAGAACTACCGAGTTCATCTATTATAGTTTTTTCGTGTATATTTTTACATCTGGTAGAACGATTCCTATGCCTAGATTTGCCCCTCAACTTTTTAAAATGTTTCTGTTCAGATTTACTCCTTCAGAGGGACTTTTGAATTGACTTAACCAGTTCCAAAAATAATCTGAGCAGATTATTCACCACATTCATAAAGATTTTGTATGAAATAAATTCTGAAAGTGCCAGGGCAGTGATGGATGCAGAAGTGAATTCTGCAGGTGGGCAGCAGAAAGAGAAACCAGAGGCTTGAGCACGATGCACCCTCCTACAGGAGGGTGCCTCAGTTTTGGATACTGATTTGGAAACTAGGCGGAAATAATGACCTGAAACAAGGCTGGTTACTGAGGCTTCTTCAGATAAAGTACTTAATATTGTCTGCGTCATTTTTTTAGATTTCATAGTTTTTTTCATTTTTCCATGATGTTTGATCTGCTGAGCTCCGAAGTCTATACTTCTCTATATGTCTTAACCAGTGCGCTTCAAAACATAAGAACGACATTTCAAAGTGAAGAATGATAAAAAAAACTGAAGACTATAATTTCAAATCTTATACTTTCTCCTACCTGTCCCCATGCATTGTAGTTCACAAGCTATAGTAAAGTTTAAACAAATTTAGTACTGTTTTTTTTCCTTCTAACATTTTCTTGGTGCCTCATAAGCTCTTACCAAGAAAGGTGTCAGCCCATCTTCTATTTTTATTTTTATTTTCTTTTGTTTTTATGTATTGCTCAGAGCCAAATTACACATTGATTTTAGGAAATGTGACGTCACATTTTGTAACGGATTTTTTTTTCATAATTTATGGGGCCTTCCATAAGCATATATATAACTAGAAGACAGATGCTGTTCTAAGAACAGCGCTTGTATTTGTGCCCCCCTTAAGCCTTTGACAAAGGCTTTCTGAACCTTGACCGACCTTCCCCAAACACATTCTTCCAAAGCCACAGGGCAGTTGTGAATTCGCTGACTTGCTTGGGAGCCTGACAAAAATTTCTTTAGGCACTGAAATCATGATTTAAACATATGGCTGTCAGACTAACTTAGGACAGTTCAGTTCCTGAAATAGCTAGTTTTCCTAGAGGTATGGAGTCTCTCAAGGTCACCCAAGAGGAACTATAGTATTTTAACATGGGTCACAGAGCTAAAAATGAAGGATAAGAACAGAACATTAGCCTAGTTAAGCTGCTTTCTGACATTGTTTCTAAATTCTGGCTTTATTCCACTTTGACAGTTTAGAAGAAATATCAGCACACTCAGATTGGTCTACTAAAGAATCATAAAACAAAATGTTTTGTATGACTTTTAGTGTAATATAAGTTGACATTTGTGTTTAATTTGAATTTCAGAACATTGATGATGCACTTAGTTCATCATGGAGTGAACGTCCTTGCTAAAATAATCCCACACAGGCAAATAAAAGAAAAGCAGGGTGTAAGAGTGAATCTCCAGTTTTCCCTGATCCTTTCTTTGTAAAAGTTGCTTTTCAGTTTCAGAATTTTCCAAAACCATAATAAATGGCTTGTCTTTCAATGTTTCACTCTAGAGTTTTTGGATTTCTTCCTCCTTTAGCAATATCTACTCCAACTGACAGAAAAGAGCAAGACACAGCAAGAATAGGTCACTTTCCTTTATTTATTAATCTCATCCCAGTTATTTTATATTCCATTTTGTCTGATTTCAAAATTAAACTGCCCTATATTTTCACTAAACATACATCATCTTATTGGCAGGATGGTTGAGCAGATGTTGGATGGAAACAGAATTTTTTGCCTCCTGTTGTGGGGTTATGATTGAGTCTGGCAATAGTTTCAGCCTTAAGAATGTTATGTCTAATGTCCTACCACCTGCTGAGTCGAACTTCTCTGAAATAGTAAATTCACTTTCTGTGCAAAGGCCAAAGCTTTCTTGCTTCAAGCTATCACTATATGATTAAAAAAAAGAAAACCAAATGATCAATCTGGTACTTGATAAATTTTGGCTGAGCTGGTTCAGCTGCAAAGTCTCAACTTCACTGGCTGTCATGTACAAAAATCTCAATTTCAAAATTAGAAAAGCTAAGAAATACCCTAGAAAAAGTTATATGTTTTCACAGGCTGTTACAGTGGAAAGACTGTATTATTACTAGTTCTCAATTGATTAATATATTTTAATGCATTATCTACTTTGCAAGTATTATCTTCTTAATATTCTATGTGAAATTAAATGAGTACTCCCCTATTACAAATAATGAAACTGAAGTTCAGGAAAGTTAGGTGCCCAAACAGTAAATAATTGCCAGAAAAAGAAAACATCTGACTTCCAATTCTACTTTCTTAAGTACTTTCATTACTCTAATTCCATACACTAACCATCGAAACATTTTAATTCATAAGAACTACATTTCATTGTGCACGTATTTGTGATCAGAAATATCTTCATCAGTCTCTTATGACAGTTCCTCTCCCAGGCTACATGAGAAGGATTTATATTCACTGCCTTGTGACCACTAGTTTTTTGAAGCCACAAAATCTATGTGTGGGTTCAAGTCCAGACTGATCCATAAGCCCCGCGTCTCTGAGAAAAGCTCTTGTTCCTTTGAACCCAGGCTCTCTCTCTGAAAAACCACTGTTGTGAGACCGCGACTGTAAAGACTATCTGGAAAATAACACTACGGCGTCTGGCATATTATGGGCGCTAAGTAAGAGATAATCTCCTCTGTAGGGGAAGAAGTGGTATTTTGGAGTTCATTCTCTCCTCTCCTTAAATGGAATTTAAAAATGGTCTACTTATGTTTAAACACTAACACTGAATGTGAGTAGTGACAAAAAGCAAGCCCACTCAAATGCTTTCAGAGTCACACTTTACATCTTTCAAAGACAATTATGCACCATCATCTCCATGCGCAGTTGAAGTGTGGCACAAGTAAATATATCTTTGTTTGTCATCTAGATTCTTTATGTTAAACTGGCTTTGGACTACATCGTTTCTGATATAACTTTTTACTAATCTAGAGCAAAGCTTTCTGGGCTGAACCCTGAGTTCTCATGGGAGAAAGTCTACATTTTGAAGATTTGTATGAGCTTATAGTTTCATAAATAAAATTCCTCAAAAGTGAAGAATTCGTCTTCAGTTTTTGTCTTTAAGATTCCCTACCTCTGTCCAAGCTTACAGATGTAATTAAAATGGAGGCTGTAAAATCTTCTCTAATAAAAACCTTGGTGAATCAAAACTGGAAATGGGTTAGGTTGAAAGATGTTTCAGTTGTAAACTACAGTAAAACAGCTGACTTAGTTCTATTTAACACAGTGACACCAGTTACGTTTGAATACACTTAAGCATGCTCATGATAAAAATGCATTCACGTCCACAAACTCATGTCTATCTCGCCCCACAAAACACAGTCAGTGGGCCCCTCGAGAACTGGGGGCTGCTGAACAGATGGGGCACCAATGTCTTAATTCTTGACCTTTGTTCCAGTGAGTCCTGCCTGTCCATGTCCTTTCCACAAATACTACAGCCACGCAGGGCAGGCTGAATGATGTTTTAAATGCTCCTTTAATGTTTGTGTCACTTTTTGTGTTTTACAATTTCAAACTAATATGTAAACGCAGCTGCTCAGAAGGATAAGAAGGCCACGTTAAAATCCTCAAATATTCTAAACAAGAAATATCCTAATCACGCCAGAAGACTCCGTGTAAACTAAGTGCAATGTCCTGGTACCAACATGCCTATTATTTTTTAATTATTTCCAATAAGTAATCTCTCTAAGTTGATTCCTCAACTAGGATCTTTATTTTTCATTTGTTATGCTAAACACTTAATAAATGATACTGATTAAATATCCACTATGCTCACCTTAACGAAGAAGACCGTGGTAAGTGAGGATTCTCATGGTTTACATGGGTTTGCACAGAGACAACGCACACACACAGAAAGGCCACGTGCACACACGCACACACGTAAAGTTTGCCGAAGGAAACATATACATCCTGAGTGCCTTCATTTCCCCATGAAAACAGAGAATACGTGCTTCCTCAGTCAACTCATACAGGATACAACATTTTCAAGTATCTCATAAAGAACTGTGACATTCTGACAAACTGTTTTTTTTCTCTCCCTCCTAACTTACTTGATGGTCTTCAAGTCCCCATGGTAGTTAGAGTACAAAACCGTTCTTCCAAGTTTCGGAAACTATTGATATTTTATTTGATACTTTAAATTAACAATTTCTTTCAATTCTCAGCATATTATCATTCCCTGCAACTTGGAATAAATCTGCATTTTCCTGTTTGGGTTGATAGGTTTGACAAATCTGAAAGACTTTGAAGGAAAATGGGGAATCTGGGTTACATACGAGTTGCTGATAGATGGAAAGTGCCACAGAAGAAGATTAGGTAGTGTCCTACTTATCTGACTATTGTATAGAGTCTGCCTCTCACCTGTATGTTCTATTCCTGCTGGGTGCTGGTTAGGTCCTTCTTAGATCTCATGGGAAAATGATGCAAGATGCACCTCTGGGAGAGTCTATGGCTGACCGTAGTAGCTGTGGTTGGATCTACCTTGAGGAATACTCTTTTCAAATTGCCCTGGTGTGGGATGTGTGTAAAATACTCTATGCGCAAGGCAGGTGTAAGGAAAGGCATTCTTTTTCTCTGAATACCTTATAAACAAAAACACAGGCCTAGGACTGAAGGTCATATGGAATCTAGACTAGTCCAGTCTGACTGAAGATCTGGGGTTTCAGTTAAATCTTAGGCACAGTGTGCGAAATATAATCAGTGTTATGAGTTACACGAATATGCTGTAAAACATGCACTAAAATGCTCAAAAACATTGAATCTGTGTTCCGATAAAAAAGACAGTAGGAAATGGCATTCACTGGATACCTCGCAGGTGTTATGCGAGAGGTCCATATTTTCCCTATTACGCCACAACCAGCTAATGAGGTACGGTTACCTCTTTTAATTTAACTTAATTTTATTAAGTCATTTTAAAACTTGTGAAAGTGAAGTTAAGAAAAGTTCAATAACATGCCAATAGACACACACCTGTTCGGTGCCAGGGACTTGAGCCATACACCCATGTATGAGCACTCACTGCACCGTGCTAACCTGGTTCAACTCCTCGTTCTGCTTCTGCAAAGAGCACAGGAAAAATGACACAACATGAGTGATCTGTGGAAGTGGCGGGAGCAAGCAACCTCTAAGTCCCTTTAGAGTGCCAAACGTTTCTGACTCGAATATCTTGGGAGAAATTTGATTTTGCTTTACTGTACTTATCATGCCTCTCAGGGAAGTGAGATGTTAAACTAGCCTTTCAGCCTGGGCAAAGGAATCTGTCTCAGTCATCCAGGTAAAAAATGTGTCTAGGTTGAGGTTCGAAAATTACTCTACTGCTTACATCACAGTTCTTTCCTTTCTCCAAACCAAGCTGTTATTTCAATACCAGATATAAAAGAAAGGCTGGCTCTCTGGATGGGCTCACATAGTTCATTAACAAGGTGGTCTACATTTTACACAGGAAAATGAAAAATAAAGGGCTAGTTCAGTGAGTATAAATCTGCTATATAAATATGTAAGTATACACATACAAATGCATGTAACATGTTTAATTACAGCCTGCATGTTTATTGTTGCAAACTATAACGGTGTTTCACAATACGTTAACTTTAAAACATACTTTCAGTGTGTATATCTGAGTCATGCAGATACATTGAAAAACACTGCTTTATTCTAGACTTCTGCTGAAGCTTGTTTGATATTTGATCATTTTTACTCACCCCGATCTTTTTTGTAAATGATAAAAACCACACTGAATTAATGGGAACACTCTTACTACTCTTTTCTCATTTGGTTCACATTTAGTTGGGAAAAGTAAAAACATTTCTGTTGAAAAGAATCAGTACACTTTTTCAATTAGGTCAGGGCTTCCTGCCATTTAAAATTGACAGAAAAAGCAAAATGTACCAGACTGCAACACTAGAAATAGAGCTATCAGGCCTCCCCAGGATCCCTGGTCCTAGGTTTGACCTCAAGTCCCTTCTGCCCAGAACTAGTGACTGGAAGGCCTGTGCGACTGGCCTCACAAGGTGGAGGGAAAATAACAGAGCCCTCTGCAAAACTAACGGGAGCTTGACACTGCATCACAGTGGGATGTACTCGATCATTGTAATAAAGAATCTCAGTGTGAGTATTTTTGAAAATGTCCAGAGGCAGATTCTGTGTGACTGACGAGAGGATGGTCAAGCACAGATACAAGACGAATGACACAGATTTCACCTGAACTCGCGACTGCGCAGTAAGTGTGCAGAGCCGCTGAGAGGGTAAGCCTTGAAGGCACAAGACCTGGGTCTGCGTTCCAGTGTCGACACTCATGAGCTGTGCGAGCTGGGGAGCGCCGCCCACTCTCTCTAATTCACAATTCACTGAATGATTTGTAGGCCGGGGGCATTAAGACTATCTGTTTGGAGAACTAAATCGCATGTTTTATGCAAACTGATTAGCACATTACTTGGCACCAAGTAAACACATTAAGAATACACATTAAGAATATTAAACATGACGGTTATTATTATTTCAAAACTTCAACCTGAGTCACATACACTTTGAAAACATTTATTCCCTTGGGGGGTGGGGAGAGAATGACAACAATTATCTAAAAGATTCAGTTAACAAGACAATATAGAGTAAATTATTTCTTTGTCATTAATTTTTGATATATTATTCTTTGGTGTTATGTACATGTTAATAATGCCTTAGATGACACCGTACAATTTATAGTTGCAAATGCTGTTTTTGGAGTGATCAAATTATCAATATTTTAAATGTCTACAAGTTATTAAATTTATTTACTAAAAATATACATATCCCAAAACAAATTATATATATAATACATCACCTAGGAAAAATTATCCTGTGAGGATATTTGAAATAGAAAATATAAGTATGGATATTTTCATTTTCATTTTCATTTCCATATGTGTGCTATAGTTTTAAGATATACCCAATAGTTATGTATAAATAGTTGTTTCAAAATGTATGGACACACTT
>VMDR010024739.1:0-14847 GCA_007922815.1 Macrotus californicus | reverse complement strand
CATATTCACGTTGATGTTTCCCTTCACCTTTCTTACAAAAAGGAAAGAGCATACCACAAACATTGCTGTATACCTTGCTTTTAAAACTCCACTATCTATCTTGGAGATCAGTCCTTAGCAGTAAGTAGTGATCTTGCTCATTCCCTTCTACAGGTGCATAGCACTCCACAGTGTGGTAATACCATAGTACATTCAGCTACCTCCCGCTTATGGGCATTTGGTTTCTTTCCAGTCTTTTGCTTTCATAAATAGTGCCACAATAAATATCTTTGTGCATAGAAACTTTTTATTTTGCTTGTTTATCTTTGGGAGAGATTCTAAAAGTAGATCTGGGATGGATTTCAAAGGTTAAAGTCACAGGAATGTTATATTCCGTATGTGAATGTATTATTCTACGTTCCTATCAGAAACAAACAGGAGTACTTGTTTCTCCCAGACTCACCAATAGAACATGTTCTTGAGTTTGTCAGGACAAGCTCTTTAAAAGGGAGAACATTATTGCAGAGCACCAATAAGGACATAAATGACTTTTATTATTATACTACTTAAATATGGTGAACATGAAACTATATATAAATTCTTTATGCTTATAGTTTATAAAACTATAAAATAAAACCAAGTATAGATATTAAATATAAACTACAAACCCAATACAATCTGTATTAAAAATTAATTTAGTGTAATAAATATATCAATATTAATTGGGGTGAAATTTTGACCAGAGAAATCTTCTGTACTGCCTGGAAAGCTCAATCCCAGAAATTGAGAGAATATTTTGAGAAATTCTTACATATTTTGAATATTTACATATAAAACTTATGTGGGCACCTGGAAAAAAACTTTT
Source organism: Macrotus californicus (assembly GCA_007922815.1). NCBI lineage: Eukaryota > Metazoa > Chordata > Mammalia > Chiroptera > Phyllostomidae > Macrotus > Macrotus californicus. The sequence goes on along the minus strand of VMDR010024739.1, from coordinate 14,003 downwards.
TTTTTTTTCAAAAACTGCCTTACAACGCAGTGATTCCATTTCTGGAAGTTTATCTGAAGAAACCCGAAATACTAATTCGAAAGAACACAAGCACCCCTGTGTTCATTGCAGCATTATTTACAATCGCCAAGATCTGGAAGCAGCCCGAGTGTCCATCAGTAGATGAGTGGATAATAAAGCTGTGGTACATTTACACAATAGAATACTAATCGGCCATAAAAGAGAACAAAATGTTCCCCTTTGTGACAGCATGGGTGGTCCTGGAAAACATGCCACGTGAAGTAAGCCAGTCAGAGAAAGACAAGTACCATGTGGTTTCACTCATATGTGGAATCTAATGAACAAACTGACAGCAAAATAGACTCATAGAGAGAGAGCCGGCTCACCTCTGCGTGGGGGTGGGTTGAGGGGGTGAAGGGATTGAGCAGAAAGGAAAAAACTTATGGATATAGATAACAGTGTGGTGATGGTGGGGGCAGGGGGAAGGGTGGAGGTGGGAGAGAATATTGGGGGATAAATGATAACGGAAAAATTACAATAAAAAGAACTATTAAAAAAACTATCTTTTTAAAAAGATTTTGTTTATTTATTTATTGAAAAGGGTGAGGGAGGGAGAAAGAGAGGGAGAGAAACATCAGTGTGTGGTTGCCTCTCATGTCCCCTTCACTGGGGACCTGGCCCACAACCCAGGCATGTGCCCTGGCTGGGAATCAAACAAGTGACCCTTTGGTTTGCACTTCCTGCACTCAATCCACTGAGCCACAGCAGCCAGGGCAAAAAAGCTATCTTTTTTTTAAAGGTAGTTGTAACCACTTTAGGATGAAATGGACAGACATAAAAGAAGGTTACTGGCTTTGCTTAGCTACAGAAGTTACAGTGCTGGACTGAGATTATCTGGCTAATTCAGCAAGTGCTTCTTGCATCCCTGACCTTAGTCTGGACTGTATCACCATCACAAATCATTGGCACCTTCACTAGTTGATAGAGACTGGGTCTTCAGTGCTGAAGGAATGAGAGCATGGATTAATGTGGAGGTTAATGTGAGATATCAGATAACATTTGTTTCTCTATGAACTTTGACTTTTAAGCAAGGACACATTTTCCTCCCCTACGAAGAGAGATGGCGAACTAGTGAAACGTGGAGAGCCAGCTCTGTGGCTGTCGTGAGGACATCAGAACCTTTGTTTTGAAGTACCAAGTCTTCTCTGTCTAACGTTAGAGGGAGTTCTTCCAGGAGTGAAGGCATGGTTGAAAATGTTCTGGAGCCAGTCTTTACAAAGTTTACTTAAACAAAAACCGCACAGAGTTGTATTTGAAACAGAGCTCTAATTTTGATGACAGCCTTTATATTCTGAAAAAAAAAATTTAATGGCAGAAATTGCCACCAACAGCACACAGACCAGACTGTGAAAAGACTGAAGTGATTAAACTCAAGAATAGATAGCTCTTGCTTTGCAGATGTATCCCATGTTGGTGAAAAGTGTAGGATGCTAAATCCTGAGGTAAGGTTGACTTCTTGAAGGAGTCATTTCCAAGTAAATGCTTGCGCCTTCTTGATCTACCGGAATTTTTTGTGGGTGAATATTTTTCATGGTAATGGCACTTAGGTGTACAAACTCTTTTCTGTGTCGTTTGGAGATGGGAACTTGAGTATGCAAAGTATTGAAATCAGAAGTAAATTGCGTAAGATCCCCATTAGTCACTTAGTGGACAGTTTAACTGGCATGCAGTGCATGCTAAAAAGCAACCTGAAAACCCAGACACGAAATGGCTTTGTGTGTTAATGCTGCTCAGGAAAGTGCTAGCTATTAAATATTTTCACGGTATTAAACGTCCTGATACTTAATCTTAAGCAAGAGTTTAAAAATCACCTATCACTTTGCAGTTGGCATGCACAATTTTAAAGCAATGTTTCAAAAGGAATCAAAATATGTAACTAAACTGTATATAAATGCTTCCATTCTAAAAGTTTGCATTATATGATTCCAACTGTCTCATACCAGTAAAATAATCAAGTGGAAATGAGTCTTAGTTCTCCAGCTTGCACAAAAAATTCAAAAACAGAAACAGAAATTTAACTGAAGTGTAAGCAAAGTGTGTTAGTCAAAAATAATAATAACAAGGTATGGCCAATGTTTTCAAAACTTGGGGTTTTTTTGTCATTGTTGTTAAATTTATTTTCATTTTAAAGCGGCAACAGTGTTTTCCAGCAGGTGTCACTGTAGGCAAATATAAAGTGATAAATACATAGCTCAGACAGCTTGCTGCCGATGGTTCCTTGAGAAAAGAGGTTTGTATTCAGACCTCGCAATTATAATTTTTTTTCCTATTAGTATCAGCTTCCTAGCATTATTTTCTGTTCCTGTGGATGCTACTCCTAGTGACACTACTCAGTTGAAGGGACAGGAACAGCAGTGGGTACTATGAAATGATGAAATGACTTCGCAGCACCCATTTGGGGGGATAGAACCTTTATCACTTTATGGGAGGGAAACCTGAAATCTTGAAAAGTCAATTTCAAACATAATGTTTTAATTCTGAAGCCTTTTGGAGCTCTTCCCTGGTAGTTTAATAAATAATTTCTGATTTTTATGGTGTCTGTATAAGTTTTGTTACAAAAACTAAAGTTTCATCGGAAAAGAAAAGCTTTAAAAGTGTTCAACAAAGTAGCCCTGGCAGGTGTGGCTCAGTGGATTGAGCTAGCGCTGGCCTGCAAACCAAAGAAAGGGTCTCTGGTTCAATCCCCGGTCGGGACACATGCCTGGGTTGCGGGCCAGGCTCCCTGGTGTGGGGTGTGCCAGGGGCAACCAAGCATTGATGTTTCTTTCCCTCTCTTCCCCTATGTCTAAAAATAAATTTAAAAAAATATTAAAAAAAATATTCAACAAAACACCACTTTGGGATAAATATGAGAAAGGGAAGAATGGTAATGATATTATTGGTTCCTTGAGATTATACTTCAATAGTTGGGTTAGAATTGAATTGGTGTTATTTGTCCTGCAAAGAATGTCTCATTAGACCCCAGAGAAACCATTTGTGAGCATATCATCAGAAGAAATCCAGAGAATCCATTATTTCTTCTTCCCTTCTTATTTTTAGTATGCACAGCACAGGGAAAGGAAAGCAGAGTGATAAGGTACTGTCAGGAGAATTTTTCAGGAGTTATTTTTGCTGATTTCAAAGTTTCCCTGCTTCCTGGTGGCTGTGAGCATCTCCGTGTAGCTTTCATGACTTCTGTAGCTTCTAAAGCAGTGTTTGGCCTGTGTATGTAGACTAGATTTGACAGTTGACAATTTGACATGTGCAGATAGAGTTTAAAGAGAAATGCACACAATAGAAAATGGTCTAAAATACTCTCCTCATCCCACACCCAATGAAAAAGGTTTGCATGATTGAAAAAATTATGTTTATACAGCTTATTCTTAGGAGGACAAAGTTGTGCTCCATGCATCCAAACAGGTAACCAAAAAATAATACTTCCGTCACATTGTAATCAACTCACAAACTCTCAGGGAAATTGCTGGTTCCTGTGACTACAGTTCTCAGCCCAAAATAGGATCCACATTTCCTGACTCACTTCTTTCCTCTAGAACATGTCGCCTAAAATAGGGTTGTTTTTTGGAATCTGAAAATGTTTTCCTCTTAATAATACTGCAAAAGTTGATTGAGGCCTGACTCTGTACCTGGATTGTTCTAAGTGCTTTGCACGTGTTTTCCCAATTAGTTTTCTCCTCAGTCTCCTGTCCTGGAAGATGGGGGCTATCCTTCTCATGATAGTAGTTCCCTATTGTCCATGGTTTCACTCTCCACAGTTTCAGTTACTTGAGGTCAACCACAGTTCGAAAATATTAAATGAAATATTCCAGAAATAAACACTCATAATTTAAAATTTTGCACCTCTGTGCAATATGATGAGATGTTATGATGTTCAGACCCATCCTGCCCAGAAGCAGAGTCCTTCCTTGGTTTTGTCCAGCATATTCATGCTGTACACACTGCCTTCCTGCTAGTCACTTGGTGACCCTCTCCGTGATGAGACACACTGTCGTGGTATTTCAGCGTTTGTGTTCAAGTAACGCTTGTTTTACTTAATAATGGCTCCAAAGCACACAAATAGCGATGCTGGCAATTCGGATGTGCGAGAGAGAAGCCATAAAGTAGTTCCTTCAAGTGAAAAGGTGAGTACAGTACAAAATAAGGCATTTTGAGAGAGAGACCACATTCCATAACTACTATTATAGTAAATTGTTATGACTGGTATTTTATTATTATTGTTGTTAATCTCTTACCGTGCCTAATTTATAAGTTAAACTTTATTGTTGAAATGCATGTATAGGGAAAAACAGTATATATAGGGTTTGCTATCCACCAGGGCTCTCAGAATGTATCTAGTAGCCCCCACAGTTAAGGGGGCTACTATATGCTGACACAGGGACATATTCAAAGAGCTCACCATGCCCAGGATCCTGCAGGCAGGAAGGACAGAGGAGGGGCCTGGATTTGGGTCTTTTCAAGTCCCCAAGCCTTTGTTCTTCATCACTATATTCCCACAGCGAAAGCAGCATGTTATTTAGAAAAATAACAGAACTACCTTTGAGAAATCACACAAAAAGAAAAATGTACTTTTTCTGTATTTTGTGCGCTTTAAGGTGGAGCCAGCTTCATTCTGTCCAAGATGTTCAGCTAGAGTCCTGTAGAGGGACTGGCTGTGTCTGGAATAGTGAGCCCACGCTTCCTAATGATGTTTCCCTGGTTTTGCTTATGGAACAGAAGCATGCATCTCTGCATTTAAGGCAAGATTCCTAACCAAATCCAGAAAAAGAGAAAACTCAATCCTTACAAACTCTGAGCTTTAAAATCTCATAGCATATCACATTTTAAGAAAATGCAGTAAAAATAATAAAAAATACTTCAAACAACTAAGAAGCACTCATAGCTCAATATGCAAAATGTTAGAACATGTCCATTTGAGGTCTTCAAGGCATTCACACTGTAACTCGTGTGACTGTGAAGTGACCGTGAGTTTGCAGTGGATCTGAAGTCAGAATCCTGGATTGGAGTTCTGACTCACTTCTCAGAACCTCCATTTTCTCATCTCTAAAATGGTGATGATGGCAAATAACAGCAAAAATATACCCAGTGGGTTCTCTTTATCTTTCAACAACGCAGTGGGATAGATGCTATTATTTTATCCCCATTTTATAGAGGAAATAACAGGTTGAACGGTTAAGTCCTTTGCCTGAGACCATGTAGCTAGTAAGTAGTGGAAATGCCATTTCAAAAAAGCTTTTGAAATAAATGCTTTCTTACATTGTTATCATGCCTCTTTACATGGTAATTATGAATATTAAAAGAAAATTTTAAATAAGGTAATGTATATAAGGCACTTTACCCAATGCTTGGCATATAACAGAAAACCAGTTTTTTTGTTTGTCTCTTTTTGATACTAGAAAGGGAATCTGACAAAACCATCCCTAAGATAAAAAGGGAAACTAGGAATCTGTCTTAAGGAATCACTGCATATTTGCATTTCGTTTTCTCATCTTCCTATCAGTTCATTAATTCTCACTTGGCAAGCTTCTGAGTCTGACAATGCTCACCACTGTTTCTGCAATCTGTTTTCCTGTCCACCTTCTTGTTTTTCCACAAACCTACTGTCCTTCACAAGCTTAGGTATGGCCTCTGTTCTCCTCACTCAGGCCCCTGGTGGGTGAGGCTTGCTGTCTTTAGTTGCCACTGGACCCACTACTTACACATGAAGGTTGGGAGCTAATACTCAAGTATGTATTCACATAGGGACACACACAGAGTTTTCAGTTAGAAGTAGAATATACAAGTTATATTAGAAATCATAAAGATGAATTAAAAAATTTATATAAAATATCAAATTTACTTTTTAAAAGATAACTATGGTTTCAAAAGCAACATGCTTATTGTAGAAAACTTGGAAAATGAAGAATATAGAGAGAAGTCATAATCCCAGCAAACAGAAATAACTGCAGTTAACTCTGTTTTCCTTCTTTCTAAATATATTCTTTTACTTAATTAACCCATGTGATTTTATATCCTTTTAAAATATGTTTTTTCTTTACATTAAAAATCTTGTTACTGATTTACATTTTTAAAAAACATTTTCAGTCTTGTGATTTATAATGCTGAGACATGGCACACTTGGCAATAGAGAAGTTGCTGTTAAAAGTGGTTTCTTTTCTGTCCAACAAGGCGTTTCCTCCAGTATTTGAATACAACAATTATCCAGCTGTCTCTCCCAAAGCGGATTAGACATGTCAGGAGGCACTTGCAGCATCACTGAAGAGAGATGCTCAGGAATGGAGCAAACTGGAGGCCATGTGGACTGAGGGGAGGTGGTGTGCTGGGCACAGTGTGGGACTCCCACTATTAGGGTCTTGCAGGGTTGGGGTTAGGTATCTGATTGTACAGTTATAGCCTGCCTGTTGGAGAACAGAACATGAAGCAACAAAGCTCTATAAGACCAATGTCTTAGTTTGCTGGGGCTGATATAACAGAATGCCGTAGGCTGGGGGGCTTATAAACAATGGGGTTCCATTTTTCACAGTCTGGACTCTGGGAAGTCCTACATTAAGGGCTGGCAGATTCAGTGTCTGGTGAGGGCCCACTTCCTGGTTCATAGGCAGCCACCTTCTGGCTGTACCTTTACGTGGCAGGACATGGCAGGGAGCCCCCTGGGGTCTCTTTTTAAGTCACTGATCCAATTCATGTGGGCTCTAGCCTTATGATATAATCACCTCTCAGAGGCCCCACTTTTTAATATCATCACACTGGGGGTTAGGATTGCAAAATATGAGTTTTGGGGGGAGGAACACAAACATTCAGTCTATAGCAAGTGTAACCTTGGAAACAGGAATATGAGTATACAGTAAACTCCAACTCAATAGAACAAACTGATGTGTTCTCCCTGATAAGTATTAGGAAGTTTTTAAAGGCTATTGATGTCAAGGCTCTCTGAGGCCTTGAAACACTTAGATACAATAGCAAGATATGCCTGGGTCTGTGGTTATTTGATGTTGGAATCCAAGATGTGAGAAGTTTAAGACTTTTGCCTTGAAGTAAAATGGAAAACTGGAATTAAATTCAAATAGATTAATAATGGTTGAAGTTTAATGGTAAGAAATACTGAATTTAAATGTTTTCAATTTTATGATAATTTATGTACACACATACATAGGTGTACACACACCCAAAACCATTTCCAGGAGCACAAAGACATGTGATCTTTAGGATGATGAAACAAAAATTAAATGAGAGTATATGTGGGTTTGATGTAGTTTTTGTGATTTGGTGTGGGTAGCTAGTTGAAATTACATCAGCATCAAGTTTACATAGTTTTAATATGAGTGGAGGAGATGCTGGTAAGAAAGAAAAAGCAATCATAGATTTTTGAGGGACATTTTCTACAAGATTTTAATGTCAATCTAGGTAAGCGTGACTCTTCATTTATCCATTCATTCCCTTCATTCACCTATGTATCTTTCTTCATATTCCAAAAAGATTTCTACATTTCCCAGAAGAACTTGCTTTAAAAATTAAGCTTTTTTAACCTGAAAAAATCTAGGGAAGATTGAAATTGAGACCTTCTTGTTAATCATTCTGAGAGTCCTGTGATTTGAAATGGATTCATCCATTCATCATCTATCCATCCATCCATCCATCCATCTTTCCATCCTTCATACAACATTTATAGAACATCAGCTACATTCCAGATGCTATGCTAAGAATTGGGCTTTCCCCATTGCTGGCGGGTGAGCTTAAACTGTGAAATAGTCTCAGGTTATAAAACAGTCATTGGACTGAGACTCAGAACTGCGTTTGTCTTGCACCCTTACTCACTTTCCTGTTCTCTTTTCTTCCCTAGCCCTGGGGTCTCATTTTCTAACCTTGCCTGCAAAAGGGAAGTAGACCTCTGACACTTGAGAGGTATCTTCTTGGCTTTAAGTATAGTGCCCAATAGATAGTCAGCTTTTAATAGCATTCTATTAAATGAATAAATAAATGAATCATTATATCCTGTGGCCTTCAGGAATACAAATTTGGTGATATGATAATAGCATACTTTTCCTATAAAATCAACCAAAACACAGCCAGTTGATATAACCTCTTCATATGGGAGCAGATGGTGAATGTCATTTTGAGAAACCCTATTATGATGACCCTTCTCCTCAACTCAGACCATTTAATGTTTTCTTGCTAAGAGTCACTCAAGGTTATCTCTGGGTACATTCTTCTCAACTAATTCCATCCCCTGTCACTTGACACACTTCATCTCAACCCTCAGTCCTCAGCCAGTTCTATCTCCTTCCTGAGCTCTAGAACATTCTCTCTTCATGGGCCTTCTCCCCTCATCCTCCTCTCTCCACATTTATTCACTTACTAAAAAATTCACACTCATATGACACCTTTCCACAGGACAAACTTCAAACAGAGGCCTCTACAAAATGAAGAATGACAACATGACATAGGCCAGTCAGGGGACTCACACACTGCACAGGATAGGCCGACTCCTTGCTCTGGACATTTCTTTCTTTCTGTCTGGGTTTTCTCCCTCCTTTCCAGCAGTCTGTATCTATAGGAAACAATCTATGAAACTAATGCCTTCTGAGATTTGACTGGTTGATAATGACTTAACCTTTCCCTGGGAAATTAACCTTTTCAAACCGACTCTCAGATAAAAAATGCCCCAATTCATTCTGTGGTAGTATTTTAGGTTCTGTAGCAGGCTGATGGGAGAGATCTGTTTGAATTGTGGCTTTTCCTGGTATCTCCCTCCAATCAAGAAAAACCAAAAGAGATGGCTTACATCTGGACCTATAGAATATTGGTTCCATTCATACATTCATTCATTTATAACACTTGTATAGAGGTCCTACTATGCACTAAAACTGCACTAAGTTTATAAAGAGAGAGAGAGACATCCCTACCTCAAAGAGTTCAGAGTATATTATTTATCAATAGATGCGCAAACAGATCATTAGGACACAGCATGTCAAATGGAATGACAGAGATACAGCCAAGAGTATTGGAAGAGCATCTGACCTATGGGTAGGAAGCATAGGGTTAGGTAGAATGAATGAGGGGCAAAAAGGCAGGTAAAATTCTGAACCTGCCCACACTTAATCTATGGTAGGACCAGAATGCTCAAGATCTGTCAGTGATTGTAACAAGATTCAGTCAGACAATAGAGCCCTTGGCAGGAAGTTAGACAGAGGAAATTTGAGATGGGGAAATAGTTCCAAAGGTGGTGGAAGAACTGAAAGACCAAACAGGGAAGAGGAAAGCAATCCAGAAATTAGCAACAAAAGGAAGCTGCCAATACTCCTAGGGCTGGAAGAATAAAGGATCGATCAAGGTGTTACAAAACCCAAAAGTCAACACTGCCAGAGACCCATGGTAGCAAGACCCAGAGGCTACATAGCGGCTTGAGAAGACACTCTGGAAGCAGAGACATAGGGAGAAATTCCCTAGTCTGCTTTGTGTCTGCTCTTGAATCAGGAGCTTGAATCCCATTAACCAAATGAGGTGTAAGCCAGTTAGCAAGAGTGCCTGAGAATGGAGTTTGCAGGGATCAGCCCTTAGTGATACAGAGCAGAACAGGCGATGTGTGGGAATGCGTCTGAGAGCAAAAAATGACCAGCACGGTCATCTTAGTTGTTTTTATTTCACCTGCTAATTTACAGAGGGCACCAGACTGAGAGCCATCATCTGCCAAGATTATCCTTCCTATTCACTTTCTAGTAGATCCAAGCCTGGAACCTGGGTGGGAAGAACAGTAATGATTTAAGTAGGACTTATGGAGGCATTATTATGTTCTAGGCCACATGCAAGGCTTCTCACATATGTTATGTCATTTAATTCTTCCAACATCCCTATATAGTGGCTCTCTGACTCCCACTTTGTTCCTAATGCCAAATGACCTAACATTTTTTAAAAAGTTAATGTTATCTTTGAGCCATAAAAGATTTATAGAAAGATCTTTAGATGAAGACTAAAGAATCTTGTAGCATTGTTTATCTATTTCATACATTAGCTTTCTAGTAGGATAAGCCTCAGGAATGCTTTGTGGTGGATCCCCGTGTGTGGGCCAGAAGCTCACAGGGTCTGTACATACAAACTTCTGTCTTCTCACCTGCAGACTTGGGGCTCTGCCCTGTTTTCTACTGCTATAGTCTGCAACTTTTCAAATGGAATTGCTAATGCGAAACTACACACTTGTTCAAAATTACGACTGAATTCAGAGTAACTGTTTGTGATTTTTATACATTCTCAAGTAATGGATATAAAACATACAATCGCCACCATGGGATGGTCAGAAATTTTGAGGGTAGGAGAGTTCTTCATGCTTGGAAAGGTAGGGAAACCATGCTGTGAAGTGTTACCATGGGGAAGTAGGGGATTATAGGGAGAGCTGGACCAAATTAGTGATAGCTAGCATTTGCTGAGTGTTCTGGTGCTTTACATGCACTAAATCATTAATTCTCACAGCCACCCCGTGGGTGAGCCCTATTATTATTAAGATCCCCATTTTACAGATGGGGAAAGAGAGGGACAGAGAGACTATGGAAGGCCTAAGGTCTTTGAACTAGTAAATGGTAGAACCAGGATTTGAAGCCAGCCGATCTGACTGAAAGGTTCACGTTTTAAGCCAGTGCTTGTTCTGCTTCTATAATATGTTTTTTTCCCTCTCTTGTCCTATTTTTGTTAAATCACATCAAGCTAAAAGTTAAACAAAAGTGTATAAGGAAAATGGTTACATACCTGTAAAAGCCAGTGGCAGCAAACTATTAACATGCATTTTGAGGAATTTTACTTATATTAAAAAACGCTGTTTTAATTTTGATGTTCTTTATAGGTAATGAAACAATATACATATATATTCTTCTCATTTTTCAGACCCACACTAATTATGTAATTTTCTTCACTTAAGGTAGAGCAAACCGTTAATAAATTGAGTGGTTAGTACTTAAAGACTGTTAAAAACTACTTCAAATTGCATGATAATCTCATCTTTACAGTAATACCAGATTGTTAATTAGCTGAACTACCCACATACAGATGTTGTAGTTAAAATGGTTTTGAGTGGAAGGTGATAATGGTGCACTGCCTGTTTTACAACATGCTCTGTGCCATGCACTTCAACTCCCATCTTTTAAAATAAAAATTTCTGATGCTATTTAAAAGCCCCTTTTCCTTAACAGTGAGACTCCTCTGAAAAATAAAGGTCTTGCTAATTAAATATTTCTATAAACATTGTGTCTTTTATCAATGGAAAATGAAAAATGCGTGAAAATGTGTGAAAATGAAAAATGCTCAAGGTAGGGAATCTTCTTGGCTCTAGGTACAGAAGAGGAAAATGTCATTCCTATTGAACCTTTTGGAAATGTAAGTTTTAGAAAATTTAAAATATCTTGATGGTTGAACTAAAAAATATTTTTACTTAAAAAAGTCACTTTTACTTTTCAGGAGTGGCTACCCTTGTATAATTGTAAGCACAGCAAAGATGTCTCCAGTTAATGGCACTGGCTGTTTCCAGGGAGGGGCCCGTGGTTGTTTTGCTGGGGAAGATGGACCTCTTGCCTTTCATTGTTTCCACATTCCCAATGGCAGTGTATTGAGCAGGTGCATCACATCTGTTCCATGCCATAGCCAAACAACATTTGTTCAACAAGGATTTCTTAAGCATTTCAATGTTCCAGGCCTTGGGCAAGACTTGGGGGATGCATTAATAAGAAGAAGTTGGCCCTGACCTGAAGGAGCTACTAGTGTAGTAGAGGAGAAATTTTCCATTTCTCATATGTAAATGGAAAATTACAATGTATGTATTTATCATTGCAAGACAGATCCCACATAGAATGCTGGGGGAACAGAGGCAGAAAAAATGAACTGTGACTTGGTTGGGGAAAGGAAAAGAAATAACAGAGTATTGCTGGCCACAAAAAGTTTTGCAAAGGAAATGATGGTTGAGCACCAGGGATGATGAGGAAGAGTCTGTTGGAGAGTGTTTTAGAAGAGCATTTCAGCTGGAAGAAAAAGCACAAACTCTAAGAGAGGGGCTGAATAATTGGACAGGCTTGAATTTGAGTTGTGCTGTGTGTTCTGAACAAGGTACAGAATCTAATCCTCTCAGAATGAAATGAGACTAATAATTCCCACCTTTCAGAATTGCTGGGAGGATTAATAGGAATCAGTATAACATCCCCAGCCCAGTGCCAAACACAGATCTTCTCAGGGAGGGTTCCTTTTCTTCAGTAAGGCCATTCATGTACAGCTCTAACGTCAGAACAATCAGCTTAGAAAACCCATCCTTCGTGAGGAATGAGGATGGCCCAAGAGGAAAGCATCAGGATGTCTTCTACATGCAAGTCCTGCCAAGAAGCAGATCTCCCTTTCTGTGGGTCTAGGCTAGAACGTGAGATGAGGGAGAAACACAGAGTGTTCTTGGCAGACTGAGCCCCAGCAAGGGTCTAGAGGTGAAAGGGAACAGGTCAAGTTTATTGTCTGTCTGGAAATTTGAAATTCAAGGACTGAACAAGGAGAGCATAAAGAAGCTAGAAATAAAGCTGGAGTGACAAGCACAGGATGGGTTGTAAAAAATTCTGTTAACTCCACACCCCCAATTTAACCTTTTATCCTGGAGGCTGTGACTTGTCCTTCAAAATATGGAAATAATGAAATGACAGGATAAAATTTGAATGTTATCAAAAGCATTTTGGTGGGGGTGGAGAGCAGATTAGAAGGGATCTGTTATGGGTTGAACTGTGTCCTCCTTCAAAAAACATAGTTGAAATCTTAACCCCTAGTACCTCAGAATGTGACCTTGTTTGAAGATAGGATCATTGTACATGTAATTAGTTATGATGAAGGCATAATGAAGTTGAGGGAGAAGTTCCCTAATCCAATATGACTGGTGTTCTTATAAAAAAGGAGAAGTCTTGACATAGAGAGCAGACATGCACAGAGGGAAGGTGATGTGAAGAGGCACAGGGAGAAGCTGGCCATCCACAAGTCCAGGAGAGAAGTCAGGAACAGGTTGCTCTCTCCTAACCATCATGAGGAACCAACCTTGCTGATACATGGATTTTGGACTTTTTTCCTTCAAAACTGTGAGACAATGAATTTCTGTTGTTTAAGCCACTCAATTTGTGCTACCTTGTTATGGCAGCCCTCTGAAACTAACACAGAACCCAAAATCGTAGACAAGTTAAGAAGACTAATGAGAGCCTGAGCTAAGATGTTGAGATGAGATCGGAGTGAAGAGAAAGGATTTGAAAGATATTCAGGAAGTTGAATTGACAGAACTTGGTGACCAATTGGATATGTGGAGTTATAGTGGTTAAGATGTATCTCAACTGAGCAAAAAGGAAAAAACTAGGAAAAAGGACTCATGGACAACAGTGTGGTGATTGCTGGGGGTAGGGGGGCATAAGGGGACTAAATGATAATGGGAAAAATACAATAAAAATTAAATTAAAAAAAGAGATGTATCTAGATTTTAGTCCTGGCTCTCCTACTGCTTAGCTGTGTGAACTTGAACAAGCCATTCATCTTTATGCTTTAGCTTTGTCATCCGTAGAGTAAGAGTCATGACAGTTCCTGTCTTGCTGGATTGTTGTACCAGGCAAGAGAACACATGTTTCTACTACAGTGGTATGGTAAGTCCAATGTGGTAACATTTGTGACATGTAGTGAATACTCAGTAACTGTAAAAAATATGTGGGTGTGTAAAAAAAGTGAGAATGACCCATTTCTGACGTGGCCATCAGTTAGGCTATGATATTATTCAGGGAAAGAAAAAATGTGGGAGAAAGATGGATTTGGGAGACTGAATGATAAATTCAGCTTTAATTAAATTTAAGACATAAAAGCAAATGATATGTTATTGAAAATATACTGCCTTGCCTTTTATTTTGGCTGTTCTGAAGTTCAAGTTTTATATTTTTAATTTAGCTAAAAGTTTATGTTTTCCATTA
>VMDR010024738.1:0-14847 GCA_007922815.1 Macrotus californicus | reverse complement strand
AGATAAATTAGACTTTATCAAAATTAAAATTTTTTTCATCAATGGACACTATCAAGAGTGAAAATATAACCCATGGAATGAGAGAAAATATTTGCAAATCATATCTCTGATAAGAGCCTCGCATCCTGAATACATAAAGAACTCCTGCAACTCAACAACAGACAGCCCAATTAAAGTATAGGTAAAGGATGTGAATAGACATTCCTCCAAAGAACATATACAAATGGCTAACAAGCATATGAAAAGATGCTCAAAATTACCTCTTAATAGGAAAATACAAATCAAACCCACAATAAGATACCACTTCACACCCACTAGGACAGTCATAATTTTATTTACATGGGCAAATTACAAGTGTTGGTGTGGCTGCGGAAAAATGTGAACTAACATGCATCTCTGGTGGGAATGTAAAACTTGCGCAACCATTCACAGAACCGTTGGCACTAAAAGTTAAGTAAAGAATTACCATGTGATACAATAGTTCCACTCTTAATTCTATACCTCAAAAATTGAAAACAGATATTCATACAAAAACTTGTACATAAATGTTTATTTCAGCCCTATTCACAATAGCCAGAAGGTAGAACTAAGCCACATGCCCACGAAGTCATAAATGGATAAATATGTTGTGGTATATTTATGTAAGAGAATATTATTCAGCCATAAAAAGGAATGAGATACTGACAAATGTACCACAACACGGATGAGCCTCAAAAACATTGTACTAAGTGAAAGAAGCCAGACACATAAGATCAGATACTGTAAGATTCCATTCAAATGCAATATTCAGGAAAGGTAAATCCTTAGAAACTACTTTCTTCGTAGTTGCCAGGGATTAGGGGGCCAGGGGATTAGAGAGTGACTGCTTAATGGGTACAGGTTTCTTTTATGAGTGATGGAATATTTTATGACTGGATAGATGTGGTAGTTGTTGAACAACATCGTGAATGTAATAAATGCAATTGAGTTGTATATACACTTTAAAATGGTTAGTTTTATGTTATGTGGATTTCGCCTCCATTAATTAAAGAAAAACAAATCTTAGTAGCTTTCCCTTGTCTTGTCTGCAGAGCAAAGTGCAGACTCCTCACACAATCTGGCGTTCACTACTTTTCACGTCTGACCCCGTCTCTCTCCAACTTCATCTCTTCTCACATCTCACACTCACCAGGGAGGTGCTGGCAGTTGCCTGAGTTTTCTGTGCTCTCACTCACCTCCATGCCCTCATATATGAAATGCCCTTTCTTTCCCTCTTTTGCTTGGCTGACTCCTACATCTCTTTCAAAGAGTCTGCTCAGATTTATCTTCTCTGGAAAGAATTTCCTAATTCCCTCCCCAAGTCTTGTTTCTTAGCTTCGGCTGGAGTATAGATTTCTACCATGGGCTCCCATAGCACCCTTTGCATACTGCATTTGTCACACTGTCTTCTAATTATCTCCCCTCCAAACTGTGAGATTCTCAAGGGCAGAAATCGTGCCAGAAATAGCTCCTGGCAGTGGTCCTGGCACACAGCACATGCTCACAAATTGCTGAATTCTTAAACTGGATCACAGCTTTCTCGGGCATGATTTTTGCTCATGTGCTTCCTTGTTTGGGCACCAATCTGCTTCTATTTCTTTACTGCAGATTAGAATCTGATAAAGTTACTACACTCACCGTTGTGGGCCATTGGCCACCGGGAGCCCCAGGAGAGTGTTGACTGGATCCAGACGAACATGTGACCTCTGGAGAAACAGCTCAGCATTCATGCCCTTTTTCTGGTGGATCAGGGACTCCATCTTTATTTAATGGTTTCCAAGGTGAAGAACACGATTGCCCTGGAGTAGAAAGAACAAAGTTCAAGTTTCTATTACACTCTTTACTTACGCAACCTAGGCCAAGTCACCTATGCGCTTTGGGATTCATTTTCCTCATCTCTAAAATGGACATAGAAATAACTGTCCTATGTTATTCAAAGAATCACTTGATTAAAATGAAATCAAACAGTGTATTCGGTGGATTGTAGTTTTTACATGTTATAGGCCTCTAAGCTTTTCAAATCCATTTAAAATAGAACTTTAGAATCAACCAAAACTGACCACCTTTCCAGTATTGGTCAGCAATTTTTGACAGAATACATATAAGTAAACAAATATTCTCACATGATATAGAAATGTGATGAACTGTGTCTTAATCTTCATCATCTCCATAAAGCAGCATTATTGAGACTTATTCTTAGAAATAGCAATGTTGTGGGAAGTTTCGGTCCCAATCCATGAGTGACTGAGATAATTGGAACAAGTTGGAGGAACTGGTTAATCTTGATATCCTGGTGCCTCACCTACCACTTCATTGCTGGGAAACGGGATGGTGCGGAGTAGTTATGCCCGTGCTCATCACACAGTGAAAGCTGCTTAAACACTGGTCCACGATTCACAATATTAAATACAAAAAACAAAAGAAAAACCCATAAATAGCTCCCTAGCATGGGATTGGAGTAAAAATTCTTTAGATAATGGAGTTGTTTTCTTGTACTATGTTGGAGAAATGTTGCTTTATACTTTTTCAATGAGCTCCATTGCTTAAAATGTTATTCTTGCACTGAAATCCTTTATGACCCCATTTTGTGACTCTCACTACTAATAACCTAAGGGTCACTTTAATCTGTCAATTCATCATAGAAACTTAGTGTCAGCTAAAATTGACCAACTTCTTCCAGCATGGTCTATAATTTTTTCCCTCCCTATTAATGGCTGGCCCTTAACTATAGTCAATGATAAATAAGGACAATAATAATTAAGTGAGTACTTTAGGCTCCTTTTCTACATGTTTCCTATGGAATAAAAATTGAATCCAATATAAAGTTATTTTTGTCATAACTTATCATAGGAGCATGAAATGGTCTGAGAGAAAGTTCCAGGCCATGTGAGTCACGAGAGTTTGATGCAGTGGAAGGAAATCACTTCTAAAACATAGCAGCAGAAATATTATCTTCTCCATTCAGGCACCAAACACTCTGAACACTGTCCTCTTTTCTGTCTGCATTAAGAACTGCTTATATGGCTTTCCACTTCCCTCGGTCTGTCCCCACTGACAGAGCAAAGCATAGACATAGAGAGAAACCTTCCTGGGCAACAGCAGCTTACAATTTTCAGAGAAACACAAACTTGCTTAAGTCCTAGCTTTGCTGGAATCTGCGCACTAGATTTGGTCTCTGGCCTTCTTTCCTTGTACCTCACCCCAACCAATCACAGCCACGCTGGCCCAAAACATGCCTTTACCCCAGCCATATCCCTTAGCAAATCCCTACTCTTTTTTCATGATCCAGTTCACGTATCATCTCTCTGTGAATGCTTTCTTGATTCCCCAGACATTCTACTACATAGCATCCCAAGGTGTTATTCATTCCTCTATTAATGCACTTACTACATTAAATTGCAATGCCTTGGAGTTCTTGTCTGTTTCCCATGTCATTCATCTTTGTGTTCCTTGGATTTTGCAAACTATCCAGATTGAGCAAGGGTTCATAGATGTTTGTTGGACAGTTAGTGAATCTCCCATTACACTTCTAGGCATCTAGCTATTTACTTTCCCAACAGCTTTGAAATCCCTGTTCCTATTTCTTACACAAAGTCCAAGATTAGAGTCTTCTCTGAGATACTAACATAAGGGACTAATAAGTAAGTTTTGGTTGCAAATCTTAATAGTATCATTAATTGTGATTATGGAGAACATGCCAATTGCTCGGCAAGAATGTATGGCCCTGCAGACTTTGTTTCTAGTGAATTTATATCAAATGAGACCAAAGAGGTAGGTGAGAAATCTAAAGATAAGTTCCTTTATGCTGTGCTCTACTCACGTGTGGTAGAAGAAAGGTAAAGCAACTAGAAAAAATAAGTCCTACCCTGAATGCTTAAGATTCTTCAGCAGAGTTGTTAGCAAAACTGTATTATGAGGATTTATAAAGAAGGAAGGAAAGAAGTATCTGATTTGTTACAAGGTGCTTTTTAAAAAGTAGTATGTATATGCCAGGCTTTGCCGTCACGCTCTGCTGTTCCTGAAGTGTGGTTGCGCTGGTTAGTGTTTCCTCACCACTCCTCATCCATTCTCTGCCCTGTCCTCTGCCTGGCTCTCTGCCCCAGGAGGCTGACGTGGATTGACTCCATCATCGGCTGCCTTGCCCCCTGGCTTTCTAGTGGGTCTGACCCATAGGGGTCACTGGCCAAGATCAGACAGAACACAAAGAGAGACGCTCATGTTTACTTGCCCTGCCCCCTACTACTCAGGGCTCTGGTAGTGGCTGCATTTCATGGCAGCCTGTCTTCCAGAATCGTTGTACTGTTCCCGATGGAGGGAGCCTTCTGTTTCCTGGAAGGAGCCTGCCTGGCACAATGGTCACCTGCCCACAGCTGAAAAAATATGCAAATTAAAGATATGCTGCTCAGGTGCTTCCATTTCTTGCTCTAGAGAATCTTCCACCGAGCAATCCCTCTACTAAAACTTGTAACGCTGAGAGGAGATTGCAGGGTTGAGAAGGGCAACCTAGAAATTTCAGATATAAGCCCACTGACTTTTGCCCATTCCAGAAAGATCACAAGCTTCAATGGAGCAATAGGTGCCTCCTCCCGTGACTGTTTTGAGCATGACGACTAGACTTCACCAGCAGCAAATGTCTGAAGTTGTTCCTCTTCTTCCTCCCCCAAGTGACACCATCAGCAGAGAGCTGCACAACTGCGACTCCCTTCTGCTCAAGTCAATAAATTTACTTGAAGCATCTTCAGGGGTTTGTTGTTGTGATTAAAAAAAAACAACACAGTATCTTGGAGGCTTGTACGGCCATGTGTGTTATCTGTGTGAGATATTACATGTGTTCTGTTGTTTAAAAACACTTTGGATTCCCTTGAGATTTTCAGTGATGCAGAACCACATTTTCAGCAGGATTCTTTAATTCTTGGAAGTAAAAGTGGTTCACCTGATCTCTACTCATTTTTCAAAGTGACTTGAGTTTCCTGGTTACTTGCACCCTCCCATCCCTCTGTTTCCAGTGGCTGAAGGCTCAGAGCAGTTCCCCCAGGCATGAGTATGATGTTCTCTGTCACTTCTATTGAGCCTTTCTTTAGAAAGGCTTACTCTTCTGGGAGTCGAAGGTAAAGAATGCCCAAATTTGTTTTTTTAGATGTTTGTGGTTTAGTGACACCGAGCAGGTGCACTGCCAGGTAACACCAATGCTCATTTTTAAGATTTCCTTATGTTATTATACATTTGCCTATGACTTATGTTTCTTTATCTTTCTGTTTGCCTATGTTTCTAAGCAACAGTCCTAAGACTCTATACTTTTTAAAGCCCATTTTAAAAATAGTCACCAACAAAAGAAAGTATTTCTTTAAAAAGTCCTTAGGCAATTTCATTTGGGTAGGAGCAAAGAACTTAATCTGAGTCTCAGAAATCATAAGTTTTATAGAAATTTCAAACATGGTTCAGTCCTATGTGCTTGACAATTCCTTTGTACAAATGTCCTTCTCATTGTATTTCATAGTAAAACAACAGTTTGAGTAAAAAATGAGTGAACCGTTAAGTCCTGGCTGGGTAGCTTAGTTGGTTGGAGTATCATCCCCATACATCAAGGGGACAAGTTTGATTCCTGGTTGAGTCACATGTAAAAAGCAAACAATGAATGCATAAATAAGCCGAACAACAAATCGATGTTTCTCTCTCCCACTTCCTCTCTCTCTCTCTAAAATCAATGATTAAAAAAAATGTCATGGGGAGTTCCAGCCAAGATGGAGGCATAGGTAGAAACCCTTTGCTTCCTCACACAACCAAAAGGAGGATAACAACCAATCTAAAATCAATAAACAACCAGAAGTGCCAGAAAATCAAACTGCAT
The DNA here is from genome assembly GCA_007922815.1 of Macrotus californicus. Classification (NCBI taxonomy): domain Eukaryota; kingdom Metazoa; phylum Chordata; class Mammalia; order Chiroptera; family Phyllostomidae; genus Macrotus; species Macrotus californicus. Next base: position 8,981 of record VMDR010024738.1, on the reverse strand, counting down.
GGCACTCCAACAGCCAAGGAATTTAAAAAATCAACCAGAACAACCAGACCAGTAATTCAAACCATGCCAACCAACTCAGAAAAACCTCAGCAAGATGGCTGAGGGGCGGGGCTGGCTGCGGAGCTCGGTGGTCTGCGAGAGAGGGGCTGATTTAGGGGGACTCAGAGCTGACCATGGGCTACAGCTGCGGTTGCCACAGCAGGAGATACTCACAGTCTCACACGTGTTTATAGAAAATTGCGCTAGAGATAAGCAGGTGAGCCACATTGTTCCCTCTCTGGCCCCTCCCTCACAGGCAGCACCACAGTGGAACAAGGAGGGTTGCCCTGCCCAGGTGAACACCTCAGGCCCCACCCCCTTACAACCTACCAGCTGCACCAAGACAAAGAAATATGGCCCAAATGAAAGAACAGAGAAAAACCTCAAAACTAAGCGATGAGGAGATTGCCAACCTATCTGATGGAGAAATTAAAGCCCAGATAATCTAAATGCTCACAGAACTGATTGAGCTTGGTCAAAAAGTGAAAGATACCCAAAATTAAATAAATCAAAATATTCAGGGAACTGACAGTGACAGGAAGGAAACCAGGACTCAAAGCAATGATTTGGAATAAAAGGAAGAAACAAACATCCAACCAGATCAGAATGAAGAAACAAGAATCCAAAAAAATAAAGAGAGGCTGACGAATCTCTGGGACAACTTGAAACGTTCCAATATTCAAATTATAGGGGTGCCAGAAGGAGAAGAACAGCAGCAAGAAATTGAAAACTTATTTGAACAAATGAAGGAAAACTTCCCCAATCTGGTGAAGGAAATAGACTTCCAGGAAGTCCAGGAAGCCCAGAGAGTCCCAAAGAAGTTGGACGCAAGGAGAAACACACCAAGGCACATCATCATTAAGTTACCCAAGATTAAAGACGAAGAGAAATCCTAAAAGCAGCAAGAGAAAAGGAGACAGTTACCTACAAAGGAGTTCCCATTAGATTATCAGGTGATTTCTCAAAACAAACCTTGCAAGCAAGAAGGGGCTGGAAAGAAGTATTTGAAATCATGAAAGGCAAGAACCTACATCCAAGAATAATCTACCCAGCACAGCTTTCATTTAGAATGGAAGGGCAGATAAAGTGCTTCCCAGATAAGGTCAAGTTAAAGGAGTTCATCATCACCAAGTCCTTTTTATATGAAATGTTACAGGGACTTATCTAAGAAAAAGAAGATCAAAAATAGGAACAGTAAAATGACAACAAACTCACAACTATCAACAAATGAACCTAAAAGAAAAGAAAAACAATGAAAACAAAAACTAAGCAATCAACCAGAACAGGAACAGAATCAGAGAAATGGACATCACATGGAGGGATTTCAGTGGGAAGCAGGAAGGGAGGAATAGGGGGGGAAAGGAACAGGGAAGAAGAAGCATAATTAGTAGGCATAAAATTCTATTTTATGGGGAGAGATAAAAAATGATATAGGAAACAGAAGACTCAAAGAACTTATATGTACAACCCATGGACATGAACTAAGGGAGGGGAATGCAGGAGAGTTGGGGGGGACAGGGTGGAGGGGAGATAAAGGGAGAAATATTTGGAAAACTGTAATAGCATAATCAATAAAAAATACTTAAAAAAATAAAAAATGTAATGAGTGAACTGTTTTTGTTTTGATTTGTTTTTTTAGTTTAGTTTAAATAAATTGAACTTTTAAAAAAATGAGCAGAGGAGCCTGGAGCCTCCTCTCAGGCCTCTTGCTGGCCTGGGAGACATTTGCCTGGGTGTGTGCCTTGATAGCAGGTGCTCCGTGGACCTAAAGAATATCCCTACCAGTAGGCCTCCACCACAGGCAGGGAGGAATCCCGGGGACAAACACAGGGGTCATTTGACAGTGACTCTAAAAAAAGAAGCAAAAAAGAACCACAGTTTGATATATAAGTGATACTTACAGTATCATTATGTTCAGAACCACAGCCAGTGGCATTACTATTGATGAGAGCAGCTGTTCTCAGCTCCGGGCCCTTGTAGTCCTAGATTTTGGAGGCTGATGGCTCTGAGTCAGCAGGAACCCTGGGTTTCTGTAGCAGCCATGGAGGCCATTGTCTCCAACCTGCCTCAGCTGATCAGAAGACAAGATTTACTAGACTTCCGCTTTATCTAGCGTTGGCAATTAACAGTGCCAGCAGTGTAACGAGAGGAAAAGGGGGGACTTAGTACCACCCCTGCCCTTGGGAACATCTAAGAAGGCAGGTGCACCCTGAACAAAGGGAGCTCACCAAAACTGGGTCCACATAAGGAGAATGTTTCCCAACACAATTAGAGTGGCCAAACAGGAAGGCGGCCATGAGTCTATTTTCATCCTCTGCATTGTGATGTCTAGGACGAGGAGTGTAATCAAAACGAATCCAAGCTGACTCTACCGCAGAGCCCTTCTATGTCACCATGGCGAGAAGCATGCTAGTTACAGTCATGAGGACCACGGGAGTCCACATTATTGCCTTTCCACCAGATTACATTATCAGGTAAGTAAGTGCCCGTGGAGCCTATAAACCTGTATCCACTGAGTACTCTACCAGGTATCTGTGTGGAGGAATTCAGATAAACAATCAAATGTGGCTCTTGATCTCATGTTTGCCACCTGGCTGAAAGGAGGCAACCATAATCAGATAATACGGTTGGGAGGAATAAATAAGTTCATGGCCCCCAAGGACAAGATAATGCAGTATAGGTTGACTCCACTGGAGCCAAGGTACACAACCTTGTTAGTGACAAGGATGGGATGGAGGTCATCGAAATGCCTCCTGTGAGCTAGTTATGGCGTAGTGCGGTGCACGCCTCAGGCAGAGCGCAGCCCTCCACGAGGTCCTTTCAGAGACGCATGTCCCTCCTCTTCTTCACTCCAGCTGGGGTGCTTAGTCTAGGTAAATGGTGTGTTGGGCTTTAAGACAGACATGATTTCCATCTTTTTAAAATAGAATTCTATTTTACTCAGAACCCAATGCCTTTAAGACCTGATGCATGTTCTTCCAAAGCTAAAGAAATAGTTTTAAAGTGTGCTTTAAGAGTCCCCTCCATCAAAATCAACTGGGTACATGTTAAAATTCAGTTTTCTGGGCTATATGACCCCCAAGACCTACTAAACTAAACTGTCTGGTGGAATAGCTCAAGAATCTCAATTTTAATAAGTATCATAGATTATTATTATGCCTCCACAACCAGCAGTTTGAGAACCATTGGTTAAGGGCCAGTGGTCATTTGGGGGGACATCTCCCTAAACCTATTCTTGCCAATGAAACCTGCATTAAGAATCATCCCTTCCAGTTACGGCCCTTTCTATATTGCAGGAATTCTTAGCCCCCAGGCCCATGGACTTCGGCAGAATGGGCTTCAAGGCATGCATACAGACCTGTGAGTATGTATGCAGGAGGGTAGGCAGGTGTATGCTTTTTTCCTGGGTAAGAATCCATAGATATCTTCAGATTATCAGTGAGGCTCCAGGACATAAAATAGTTGACCCACTGCTTCATAGGAATGATTATATGAAAGCTCTAGGTCACCATTGCTGAAATTAGTTTTCCCTCTGAATTCGATACACACATGGATACTGAGCAACCTTAGCAACAGAATGCTCAGGCTAAGTAATAAAATGAATCAACATTTATTGAATATCCTGGGTGATCACATTTCCAATATTGCCTCTGCCTAATGTTCTGAGACCATTCAACACCCCGGTAAAAAAAACACAATCACAACTCAGCTCTGGGCTGGGGCTGTTGATGTTGTGAGGTGAGATCGCTTGAGGGATATATACAAAACGCAAGGGGAAGCGTGGCAAAGAGGAGGGCAATAGGTGGACACATAGGGTCAAACAATAGTCAGGGAGCTGCGGAAGAACAGCCTGGACACAGCATATTCCCAGCGAACACATATTCCTCACAGCGACCCTTTAATGTGAGAGTGGACAGTAGCATTATCTCCATCTAGGTTTCTAATAACAACGACAATAATTTGTTGAGCAGTTTTTATTTGCCAGCTACTGTTCTAAGCACTTCGCATATTAAAGTCTTACAACAACTCCATAAAGTTGGTTCTACTATCATCCCCATTTTGCAGATGAGGAAACTGAGATTGACCATGAATTTGTTTTGTGCCCGGCACTGTTGTGAGCACTTGTTTTATGTTAAAGGAAACTGAGGCACAAGAAGTTAAGGAACTTTTCAAAGTTTTCCAGCTAGCAGCAGACAGACACAGGATTTAAACCCCAGGCTGGCTAGAGAGTCCACACCCAGCCATTCTTTCTACAGCCACAAGCCTCTACCTTACTGAATAATCATTGATTCCATTGGGCTTTTGTTTCTCTGGATGCCCACCTCTGGTCTCATGGATATTTTTTTCCTTTCGTGGTTTGAAGGTCCATTAGTATCACTGGCTTCTGGGAGTTGCCCCCAAGTTTCCACAAGCATCCTCCTGACCACCTTGTGCTGCACGTGGGTGCTAGGTGAAGATTTGCTGGGCCACTCTGGTTCTGTCCCCCTTCCCAGGCCACACAAGGTCCCAACAGTGGCTCAGGGACATGTGAACTCTCAGATGCCATTTACAGTCACAGACACAATAGGACCTGACAGCCTGGCCTGCTTGCAGGAGAACTGGGCAGTATCACATTTCCAATATTGCCTCTGCCTAATGTTCTGAGACCATTCAACACCCCGGTAAAAAAACACAGTCACGACCCAGCTCTGAGCTGGGGCTGTTGATTTTGTTAGGTGAGATCACTGGAGGAATATATATGAAACGCAGGAGAAAGAGTGGCAAAGAGGAAAGCAATATACAGGGTCAAACAAAAGTCAGAAACAGCCTGGACGCAGCACTCCGCCCTGCTAAAACCCAGGGTGTAAAAGCCTAAGGAATTCATCAATTTCTACTTGTTTCAACTCCTTCCCTATTGTAAAATGGTTACTTGCACGCTGGCTTTTAATTCAGTGTGTGTGTCTATGAAGGAGGATAAACTATGACTCTCTTTAAAAGCCTGGCAGCAGCTGTGTTCCCGTACTCAGCCCACCCTGCAAAGGTTTTGTGTGCAAAGCGCACAACATTCTCACCGCTAACCATTTATTTATGCTGGACTTTTAATGTTATGCGAGACTTTTTTCCTTCCTTTACTCACCACTGAGTGACTGTGCTGATTCAACACTTTATAGACGCATAAATTTTCATTTAGTATCTGTGCTGAGAATGTGTGCCTCCTTGGGCCAGTTTCTCATTGAAATCAGATGATGCAGAAAAGTATCCTCTCACATTTCGGTGAGAGGCTTCCCCCTAGTGGAAATTTTTAGCTACGCATTCAACCTACAACTTCATTGTCGCAAACACTTGCAGAGGCTCCTTGACACAAAGGAGAAATGTCCTTCAGTTGCTGAGGATGTGACAATGTTGTGTATTTTAACCATCAATCAGATATTGCTTTCCTTTCAACTTCCCCAGCCTACGTCTGGTACATTTCAGTGTTCTGTAAAGTTTTCTTTGATAATTCAAGATGTCTCTGATTTTTAAATATACAGACAAAATATATTCTTTTCTAAGCAAATTAAAATATTTTCATGGAACTAAGTAAAAACTGCTAATGGCTGTGCCCTTTCTTCACTGTTTCCACAGTGAGCTTATTTCATTGGGTTATTTCATGCTATTTTTTCCTATCTAGGATAACTACACAAAGTAAATAATTTTCACTTTTAGAAAGTTGACTGTATCAGCATTCTAAATACCTCAGTGTTCAATGCCTGTTTTTAACTGAAGGTTAGTACTTGGCCTCATGCATTCAGATGAATCTTTTTGCATAATGCCTTACACAGGAAGCCTTAAAAGTAGTTATTACTGTCATTATTACAGGATTATCCGTTTTAAACAAAAATGATTTTGAATGTTAAACAAGAATACAGTTAGTGTTTTGTGTACAGGTTATTTCTACATCATTGTCCAGAAGTGAAATGGTTTTCGAGACGGAGATAAACATAGTCTCTTAATTAGAAGTCAGTACTGACAAACTTGTGGACAGTGGCAACTTTGTCCTTCTTTGCAGTTCAACTTCCCTGTCCTTCACCTCTCCCATCCATCTAAATTTAATGGAAGGGATAGCATGTCAAAATTAACTTATTAGAAATTTATAAGACGGAAAGGCGAGAGATCAATGACTGTGAACAGTTGCTGTAACATCCGGGTGTTTGGAAACACTCCTCTCTGCGTTTCCGCTACCCAGTTTTTACACATGCCGGCCAAGGTTAGAACCAAAAGGTGTTGTTCATTGGATTTTAAGGTCTCTAGCATCAAAGTTCTGTTCATTTCTCCTATTTAGGTATGCTAACGAGTACCTCCCATTCTGTAGGTGACGGGGAGCTAGTTTGTGTAAAATTCACGATGCTATGGAGTAGGTATTAGTATACTCTTTTTAGAGCAATGGAACTTGGCTCAGAGGAGTTGAGTCACTTTCCCAAGGACACACAGCCCATTAACAGCCACCAGGAGTCAAGTGTGGGCTAATTGAGGCTGAGCTCTGTGTCTGTCTCATCAAAGTTGTCCTATATCCTGCCCTTGGCTGCTTGTTTACTAGATCTTAGAGGCATAGGCCATGTGGCCCCTGTTTTAAGAGGGAAAATCACAACAAGAAAGAGTGAAAAAGCCAGAAACTACATACAACCATCAGCATTTAGCCACTAAGTCTGTTCAGATGTTCTAAATTAAGGAAAGCATTTCTCCTTGATCCTTGGGAAGAATGAGTGAGGGCGGTCCCTGAGGAAGGGAAAAGGGCTGGCAGTGCCTCTTGGCAGCGATCTCCCCGAGCGGGACCCTTCTCCCCAGCCGTGAATAACTTATGAAGGTGAAATTTCTCTACTTACACAAGATGTCATAGTGGAAGAGAAGGGGACTTCAGACAGACACTGCTCAGAGCAGATGGTGTTTGGGGAAACAACAAGCAAGCCAACCACCCCACGTGGGGTCACTGTGTCACGGGAGCTCAGAAAAGCCGCTCCAACAGTGACATCCATAAACTGATCCAGACGTGGATTCGAAATGTCATGGCTGGGGGAATAGTGGCAATGTGTTTTACTTTAGTTACTAAATTGAGTGAGTTGTTTTTATTTTTGCTTTGTTTGATTTTGGCTTTTTAGTCCATTACCTATACTCTTAAGATGAATGACAACAAACAGTCCTTGCTTCTGAAATTTTTTGAATCTTACAAGAATGCTTAATCTGCCTTTTTCAAAACATGGCAAGGTGATCTGTTGTTATTTTTCTTTTTAAAAAAAAATCTGAATTTGATTATAAGAAGAAGCAGTTGTGATCAATTAAGCAATTGTTCTGCAAATATTCCCATGCTCTCTTCAAGAGGAGTATACTTACTTCTCTTCCCCATTGCTATTGAGCCATTGAACTTGGCCCTGTGATTTGACCTGGCAGGGGGTAGAAAAAGGAGTATGTCAGGTCCAAGCCTACAAGCCTAGGCCATAAGAGGCCTCGTGGGAATCTGCTCACTCCTCTTGTTCTACTACATTTTGGCTCCAATAGACATATTAGGGTAGTCCCGTATCTAATACTCAGTTTTGAGCCAAGTCTAACCAAACTTACCTAGATTAGCAAAGCTCCAGCCGACCAGCAGACAAAGAAAATAAATGCTTATTATTGTATGCCACTTAACGATGGCTGGTTTGTCAGGCAGCATGATTGTGGCATAGTTGACCAATGCAAAGCCCAATAATACAGAGTGAAGTTTACACCCTAGAGGATTCTACATTGTATAATCAATGTATTTACCTCTCAAGCATCGGCAGTCACGTAACTGGTCAGCTTGGTCATTCAGTGCACCTGTGAGAAATGGGAGGAATGCAAAACTGGCCCCTGAGGCACCTAAACTGCCGCCCCATCGTCAGAGCACTAACACCTGACTCTATTTGTGGGCAAGACTCTGGCCAGAAGCCTATTCACTCTCATCCTAACAAGCTCTGTCATCTAATTTCCCAGCCACTTTTACGGAGAAATTGCTAGAAGCAAACTTGCAGTTGCAAGAGGTAACTGCACCAGGGAAGAGGATATAGAAATAACATAAAAAAGCAACACAAGATTTTAAAATTATAGTAATCTAGGATAAATTAATAAGAAAACGATTTCCCTAAGTGTATTATTTTCCCAATAAGTAGCAAGCAAAGTAGGAAACTTTATGATCAATCTTTAAAATTGCTTCAAAAATTGCTTGAAACAGTAGCTTTTGAGGATTTTTGGATTATGGTCCATTTTGAAAAAAATTGTAAAAATGATGGATTCCTTCTTCAGAAAAAAAACAAGTACATGAGAAAAACCTCACAAAATCTCCTATATGACGTTAGACAGTTCAGAGACTCCCTGGATCTGAGTCGTGAACTCTAGTTTACAAACTACTATTTTAAAATAATAAAATACAAACCACTATATTCCAGGAGGGATATAATTTAATTATCTGAAATATTTCATTTCCATGAAACAGCTTATTCCTCTGAAACTTAATCCCAAATCGATGAGGCATCATGGAATTCATAAAGGTATAAGAGTCCTTTGCCAGGCGCCACCTTGTGATGGCCCCCGGGAGGCATGACTCATCTTAACATCCCCCAAGCCTCCATGATATCCTGTAATGATACATCTCCCTCTCTCTCAGCTTTGTTTTTGTAAATGTCAAGTATACAAGAGCTTAGCAATTAGTCCATTGTTCTATAGTTTTGTAATCCCACCTTTGACATCATTGTCCCATTGCTTGTTAGAACATTCAGTCACCATTGGGTCCATATTATACTTTCTGTTCCATATTGTGGTGGCAATGTAAGGAATTTCTTCCATCAGATTCTTAACTTCAGTTCCCTCTGTGGATCAGGAGGGATCCATCCTCATCCTGCTTCTGCTTACGGAGACCCTGAATAGCTGAATAGATACTAAGTTTTCGGTCTCAGATCCCTGAACATTTATTT
>VMDR010024737.1:0-14855 GCA_007922815.1 Macrotus californicus | reverse complement strand
TGCTAATTTTCTGATGCCCTATTTTCCTTTCCCAACATACCATAGAGGTTAGGAGACAAGGCCCCACTCCAGGAGAGTTGGGGCTCTACCCTTTACAGCTGTGTGGACCTGGCTAAATTGTTTAACTTCTCTGAACTTCAGCTTCTTCATCTGCTCGGTGAAGACATAAATAGCAATTCATAGAATTGTTACAAGGAATGAATAAGATATTGAATTAACATACTACCTGGCACATAGTAAATATTCATTAAATGTAAGTGATTACTAACAATTGACTTTTAAAAATGAGACCCTCTAACATATTTTTTACTTAAAATATTTAAGCATTTAAAATATTTTAGATGTAGCATGTAATATGAAGACATTCTTATAACAAAACATTAAAGTTCAATCAAAAGTGACCCTCGATCACTATCTTCATACAATCTCTTCTGTAGAAATCATTTCTGTTATCACTGTGTGTGTGTGTGTGTGTGTGTGTGTGTGTGTGTGTGTATCACCTGTATGTACTTACATAAAATGAATTTAAGGACAACAAAAAACTATACATTTTATAATAACATACTGCTGTATTGGTGCTTTGGCTGTGTAGCTGGTGACTTAAACAACAGAAATGTATTTTCTCATAGTTCTGGACGTCCAAGATCAAGTTGCCAGCCCGGTTGGTTCCTGGCGTATAGACAGCTGCCTTCTTTTTTGTGCTCATAAGATGGGGGGAAAGGCAGCTCTAGCTCTTTATGTCTCTTCTTATAAGGGCACTGATCCCATTATGAAGGCACACCCTCATGACTTCATCTAAACCGAATAATTTCCCAAAAGCCCTACCTCCAAATACGATTGCACTAAGCATAAGAACTTCAACATATCAATTTTGAAAGGACACATGCCATTTATAGAAACCATTTATGTGAAAAAGGTTATGTACATATAAATTACCTACTTACTATTAACTATTATTTATTGGTTGCTGCTGGCATACAAGGTTTTTGTACCAATCAGAAAAGATGCTTCCTTCTTGTGATGAAGTGCATAGTGCCTCTTTTGGAAGCAGACAAATTAGAAAAAGAAAAACTCCCCTTCTAAACCGTGGTGCCCGGCTCACGAGTTCGGGCAAGCTGGACGTCATTCCTCATTTGCACGCCTGGCTGGGTATTGCTCTGGCAAAGGACAAGTTTCAAAATGATACATGGTAACCTTGCAAATAGACCTACCTAATTGCTTTAAAATACTATACATATTGACCATGTATCTTCCAGAATTTAGCCATCTGGAATTTATTTTCATGAATGATAGGAGCTAAGTGTCTGACTTTTCTTTTTTGGTCTAAATTGATAGTTAATTGTCTAAACAACCATTATTTGATGATTTGTTCTTACCCACTGATTTGAAATGCCACTTTTATCATATATTACACTTCTAATTATGATTTTATATCCATATAGACTCTTGATTACATGAAATAAAAACTGATCTATATTTAGACTTTCACATGGATACCATGCTCTTTTAGCCATTGTCTTTGCTATCTGATAGAATCTCATTTTTTTCCCCAAAAATATCTTAGTTATTGTGTGAAATTTTATCTAAAAAATCCTGTTGATTTTTTGCACTGAAATTTTGTTAAGGACAGCTGATATATATAGGAAATTTAAGATCTAATTTACGATCATGCTTCCAGAATAGCTCTTCAGTTCAAGCCTTCTCGTCAGAAAATTTCATAGTTTTTTTTTTTTTTTCTGATGAAAGCTCGGATATTATTTTGGATAAGTAGAAACTGATGATCAAAGAAGCTGATTATACATTTTCTTTAGTAGCTATGTCAGAAAAAGTATCTGAAATAGGAAGTGGTAGTGGGGATGCAGAGGCGACAGATGTTTATGAAGTACTAGATTAGGGAAGACACGGTGGCCCATTTCAGTAGAGACGGGGTTGGAGAGAAGACAGAGGAAGAAGCGTGCTCCTGAACGTCACCGAGCTTTTTCCTGTCCTTTTGGGTTGAAAGCTTTAGTTGTTTTGTTTTCAGTCTCTTTTATTTTCTAATAAATTCATTTGATTATAGATTTTTCTCTCTCTCTATATATATATTTGGCTACATTATTCAAGATATATTTCAAATATACAACATATTTGAAATATGTTTTTATTATCTAATTACTAAATGTTTAATTTCATTTTTGATATCCTAACAGTAAGTTGATAGATACTGGGGTGCTTGCCAAAGGCAAGATTGCTGATACTTTTAATTTTCTACTTTTCTACTTCCCATGTCATTTCATAAAAATGTGCAAAAATTCAGCTTGCTTATCAGAGGCTACTAATCCTGCTACTTTTAACAGTAAAAACCTTTCTATTGAAGAATAACTCATTTCATAAATTCCCATTTTAAGTGTACAATTAAGTGATTTTTAGTAAATTTATATGGTTATACAACCATTGATATAGTCCAGTTTTAGATCATTTACATCACCCCCACCCCCCCAAAAAAATCACTTAGGCCCATTTGTATTAATTCCCACTCCCAGCCCCAATGATCACTGATGTACTTTTTCTGCATAGGTTTGCCTTTTCTGGACATTTTGTATAAATGTGATGCATATGGGTTCTTTCCCTTAACATTAAGTTTTATCCTGTTGGGAGAGATAACTAATAATGTATGCAAGATGATAAAAAATAGGTTCCAAACTTATATAAAGCATGATATCAATTCTATAAGAGACTTTCATTTGTACCAAGGTCAACTACTCACTCACACCACTCCCAAATGCGTGAAAAACAGTGATTGATCCCAACTTCTTTATGAACCCTCTTCTTCAGGGAAAGATAGAAACTTTTTAATTAAAAGTATCTCGAGCTCTTCCATTTTGGATTATCTCTATTTCTTTGGGCAGTATAAACTCTCTCCTGGAGGTCAGGCAACCCCCTCCAGTGGGAGGGTGGGGTAGCTGGGCAGCCTGCAGGCTCTGATGCCCTCAGGGTCCTTATTATCCTCCGAGATTTCACTTCCTCCCTTCGCCTCCCCAGGGTACAGGGCAGCACTATCCAATAGAAACATTATCTGAATCACATATATAATTTAAAATTTTCTAGTTGCCACATTTAAAGATGTAAAATGTAAAAGGTGAAATTGACTTTGATAATAAATTTTATTTAACCCAATATATCCAGAAACATCATTATTTCAGTATGCTATCAATATAAAATTATTGAGACATTTTACATTCTTTTTTCACACGAAGCCTTTGAAATCTGCTGTATGTTTTACACTTTCAGCTCATTTCAGTTTGGAGTAGTCACACTTCAAGTGCAGAATAACCTCATGTGGTTAATGGTACCATGCTGGCCAGTGGAGGTGTGCAGGAAAGCTTAACAGCCTCCTGGCAATGGAGGGTTGAGTGGGTGGTCTGCCCGCAGATTCTGACTCTCTTATGGAGTTGACATCATGTTTTATATAAACTTTGAACCCTGCTATTTTCCTTATCTTGCATCTTTCAAGGTCTTTACTACCCTTGCCAGGATGTCCTTGGTATCTCTTGTATGGGGAATGGCCTTGATCCTTATGCAATTCACTGGTAACATAACTGGACCCACTTAGTCATAGGGTTTGGGCCAACACCTGCTGCTGCTGATCCTGCCATTGCTTCTGGTCCTGATGTCCTCCCCTCCGGGTCTCACCAGCCCTGGTTTTTCCAGCACGTGCTTCCAATAAGACCTTGTGCAAGCTGTAAGAAACAAATGTTTTCTCATATCACCTCTAAACACTTCTCTCTGTTCCCATGTCACACTGGACAGGATGCCATATAGAATGCAGGGCTTTCCTGGGAGGCATTTTATACCAGGAAAGTGGGGAACCAGCCCCATGTTCTTGAATTCTTTCATAAGCTATCTCAGTGTTTCTACTTAGCCCCCGAATATCGCAGTTTGACCTGCTAAGGGGCAGAAAGTGATAGAGCTGGTGTGCGAGAAATTCACCACTTCTCTTTTCCATACCAGTGGAAGGCCAAAGGGAAATGTGGTTTCCAGAAGAAATAACGTAGATGCAGTTAATATTTTCAAAATATTCTTTCTGTGATATCTGTGCAAAGAAAAAGTCTGGAAAGAAACATAACCCTATGATAACAGGCTTTGTCTCTAGGTAATAAAATGAAAAATTGTTTTGATTTTCTTCTTTATATTTCTGTATTTTCCAAAATTTCCACAATGGGCATACATTTGTGATAATAAGAAAAACCCATAGTAGTTTTAAAAATAATAAATAAAACATACTTTTCCATTTTCACTGGTTGTTTGACTGTGGGCTTCAAACTGGTGGGCAAAGTGGAAAGTAATGTGCAATGCATAGAAGTGAATATACTAATCCAAATACAAGAGTATTAAACAGAAGATACTGTTTTCAGGTAACGGAAATCATCTTCAAAATAGACATAAGAACATATACTCCTGTTTTATTTTTTCACCATGATGTTTATACTTTGTATCATCTACTTTCTCTAATTCTACATTCCATGCCCTTTACTAGACATCCAACCTCCATGTCATTTGACTTCCTCATGGCTCTTTCCAAATTCTCCTTTCCCACCCACAGCTGGAAGCTAACCTCTCTTCCTTTGCCTGCAGTGGTTCTCGTTGTCTCTCCCGCAGGGCTCTGAATGCACTAGCTCCCCACAGCCTTCCCGCTGGGGCCTGTTGGGGCCAATGTTGCAGCCCTAGTCACTGCGGTGTGTAGCTCTGTGAGCTGTGATGGCTCTGTGATATTTATGTTTCTTTTGTTTTGGGGTAATTTTAAATATATATACAGGACGGGGCAAAAGTAGGTTTATAGTTGTGAGTGCACAAAACACAGGTTATTCTTGTATTATTATTTATTAAGTATTGTATTATTTTCCACACGAACAACTAACTATAAACCTGTTTTTTCTTTACTGAGTATTCTTAATGTTAGATACACAGAGGGAGGAGTAGAAAACAAGGACACATAATGGTCATACCTCATTTTCTTTATCTTTTCTTAGCGTCATTGCTTCCCATTGCCATTGAAAGTTGCAGAGTAAACAAGCAGAAATTAGATCACCCTTCCGAGCACAGAGGCCTGGCTCTTATCATTATAACGTTTTATAAATGCTTGTTAAAATATTCAATCTGTAACTTTTCTGAAGTTCAACTCTCTTGCAGCTAACATGGACACTCCTTTCTCTGTTTAATGATTGTTTTTACAAGGATGGATATAATTGTGGCATTTCAGTTGTATTAATTGCTGTTCCTCGTAATTCAATAGTCTGTCTCTTCCATTTATCTCTTTTGTAATAATTTTAATATATTAAAAAAATTTTAAACTATGTACTCTAGATGATAATTTTAAAGATTTCTAAAAGCAGATTTACTTGGTCAAGAAGTTCCTCTGGACATCATTTCATAACCAGAAAACTGAATAAAGTTGGGCATAACCAACAAAAGGAAGGGGTGGGCTCTTAAGAACGTTGTTGGCCAACGTTAATGTAATAGCTGAGCAGCATTTCCATTCAGTACAATCACCCGGATGTGTTCCAAAGTCCTGATGCCCAGGCCAGTCCCCAACCAAGTCAATCAGAATCTCCGGCCACAGTTTTTGAAAATCATCAGGGAATTCTGAAATTCAGTGAAGTTTGAGAATGAATGTACTTGAGTTCTTTGCATGTTTTCTGAAGTATGGGCCCCAAATTACCTATAAAATTCTTGACAAGATCCCTTTTTTTGTAGAAGTGCCCCTTATTTCTTTTTTCTTCATGCTACATCCTCATTGAAATAGTTCAGGTAAGTCATTTAGGTGAGACTATATTCATGGAAGAAATCCTCCACAAGGACAAACCTTGGGCATTTCTCTCCAGGCAGGTGTGTGTGTGTGTGTGTGTGTGTGTGTGTGTGTGTGTGCATTTAATGGAGAAAGCAATGCTTTCTTTTGTAACAAACACTAGTTTTTAGTTATTGTTTCCAAAAGAAGAGAATTTTTCTATGTTGTAAGATAATCATTTGAAGTTTAAGATGGCAATGACCATTTGGGAAGGAAGAAACCAGAACCAGCTAAATTGGCATTGTTAATCTAGTGTATGTTTTGGGGTGCTTGCCAACAGCACCGGAATTGACAGTTATTGCATTTTCTAAGTAGTAAAACCAGATGTTTTCCTCTCTTCTCTTAACAATATGTGAAACGCAGCGTGTTGTATTGGAAGACAGTAAATGTGTTTAAAGTGGGTTCATAGTCTAATCTTTGAGATTTTTAAAGAGTATGCTTAGTAAAGTGACATTAACAGAGACTTTACAAACATTTGTTATGTTTTTGCCTCTCAGCTTGAGATTCCCCCAAATTAGTAGAAATGCTCTTGTTCATTAAATCTCCGATAACCAAATCTCCATTCCAAGTGGAGGCGCCAACGATGTCAACCAGGGATTACTGGAAGGCATTAAACAGATATAATCCTTAGTGAGTCTGTCTGTTTTGCCTTTTAAATGAAGTTAGAAATGTTTGGCAAATTAACATTAATTGAAAAGATTAATTTAAAAGACCCCACTGATAGCCAACATGCCATCTTCCAACCCATAGAGGTAATTTTGTCAAATAATAACACCACTTAGAACCTGCTTATTAGTAAAACATAGCCACCCACGATGTGTGTGTCTGTGTGTGTGCTTGCATATGTTGAACATGAATACACAGGTTATTTGGACATAATTGTGATGTCCTTTAATGGACCATAGCTGAGCAAACATAATTGACAGAGGAAAGCTAAGAAATTTATGGACAAAGCAATGGACAGTTATTTCAATGTGAAAATGAATGAGCAAGTCTGTGCCAGTGGGCAGGCAGAGCAGCAGCTGGGCAGACATGCCCAGCAGAGGGCCATTCTAGTGGCCTCGGGTGACAGTTTCTCTTCTGAGGTACACAAGCCCAGCTTTAGATCAGCAGTCTCTTCCAAAGCACAGGAAATTAGAGAGGGCCTGTTGCTTAGTAGTTTGGTCTGCTTTTACTTTATTGTTTACAGTTTTGATATTTTATTTTAGAAATCTTTGCTCATTAAAAGGCTCCCGGATTTCTACTATTATATGACAAGTTGGGCTGTCTGTTGCAGTTAGTTATTTAGGATGTAAAAGGGAATGTCATCATGTATATGTTTGGTAGAGGGCAAGCAATATTCAGAAATTCTTTAAAATAAATTTTTATACAAAATAAGCATTATTGAATCCTTTTAGTGCCCACCATTATTTTTCTTTTATATGTATGTGTTAATAAAGGGACCACAGGTACTATAATTATAAAGGGAATAGCTAGATGCTCTGGTCTTTTCAAGAAGCAATTATCTCATATTTTCTTCCCCAGAAACACAAACTTTTATCTTGGCCCATAATTAGTATGATACATGTTTGAAAGTTTCTTTCTGGGCACTGGGTTGTTTGAAACTGTATTATCTTTCTCCAAGTCAACATTTACACCAATACATAGGGGTAAATGATCTGCTGTTACTCTTCAGCTGCAGCGGAATGCTGTGCTCTTCAAGACCACACACAGTGTTTGTGAATGAAATGGAGGCAACCACATATACATATTGATGTCTTTACCACCAACCCTTAACTAGGGACTTTTACTAAGCACTTTCAGATAATGAAATATTGACCTTTTAGACACAAACTCCAGGAAGATTTTATAAAGCTGCAGGGCTAGGTAGGCAGAAGCTTAGCAGCCATGTTTAAGTGAAGGAAGTATAAAGTCATGGATTAGGAGAAATATAATGACAATTTTCATGAAGTGCCACCACTATACTGGATACAATATAGCTTCAAGAACTTGATGTTTTTCCTTTGTTTAGAATTACTGCAAAACAGACACACAGAGCTATCAGGTAGTGTTAAATAAGAATTATTTAGTGAAGGAAATGTGCTTACAAAATTATTTTATATATTTTATAGTCTTACTTTATATATTCTAACATGAGTTTTATAGAATTATATTGTTTTAAAGCTGGAAGGAATCTTGGAAAGTATGCAGTCCAGCCTCCCTGTATCAACTAGGGGTCTGATTTTCAAACAACAGAAATCACTTTTAGTTGAATTTTGTAGTAAAAAGATTTTATCAAAAGATGCTTGGATGGCTTACAGAATCATCTTGCACAACTAAGCTTTGAAAATGGTTGGAATGTCAGAGGCTGTGAAGATAGGAAATAGTCAGGATGGTACCCCAACTCCCTCCTCAGAATCTCCCCAGTAAGTCCAACCACTGACCATTGGATGCCATAGCTTGCATCCATCCCTGCTGTCCTCGGACTCTGGACCTCATTGTTGGTAGCACTGTCTTTGTTCATGTTCCCGCCATGCTGCCACCGCCCATGGGCAGGATCTCCATGGGCCCTGCTGCTTTGCATCACTGGCTGCCAAGTGAAGGATATGAGGGGCTGCACTCAGGTCAAACACTCATGTATTAGCTGCAAAAGAGGCTGGGCAAGCAAGTATCTAACATCAACTGACTGTGATTTCTTCAAAAGAGGAAGGGACCTCAGAGCTATGGAAAAAAGAGAAGGAAAAAGAGCCTACAAACCAAACATTTATTTGACAAAATTAACAAATATCCTTCTTTCTATACTAAAACTACCAAAAAAATCAACTTTACTTAACACTGTATAATTTTACCTTTTACAACTCAAAACATCTCACCTCATTTCTAAAGGGAACCAAACTCAAAATCTCATTTGTTAAGCATCTAGCTCTTTTTTGCTCTATTATCCTCTAGTCCTGTCATGATCCACCTCAATATTTCATGAGCTGTGAGCTATATTTTAAAGTTTACCACCAAGGAAGTCAGCAGAAAGTTACTTTAAATATGTGCGTGTGTGTGTGTGTGTGTATGTGTGTGTGGTGTGTATGGACACGTTCCTCTGGTAGATAGTTAAGATCACACAATAAAATTTGTAATTTCCTTTCTTTACTATGCATTACCTATACCCTTTGCTTTTGGCCAGCAGCTTGGCTGGGTGAGGTTCTTCACTTAATGGGTTGACTTCTTTCTACCTTAGTTTCTGAGGGACTAGCTTACACAGTGTGACTTTTATCACTGAGCATGCAATTCTAGAAGGTATCCGGGGGGTTCCTTGGATTCTATCTACTTCTCTCTGCCTCTACTAAATAACAGCAGCCCTGTTTCCTTTTGATGGGTCAGTTGTTCAGCCAGCACTGTAACCTTTTCTACCTATTTGCTTAGCGGTTTGATAAACCCCAAAAGACAAGTACTTACATCAGCTCCTATTTCAGTGTAACCATTGTTGTCCTCCTGATGAAAGTATTAGAAGTTAAAACCAGCAGGGCCTAGAGTCTCAGGGATGGGAAACAAATTTTACAAATATGTCTTCAGGTTTAATTATGAAAAGCAGCATTCTTGCTTGTACTTACTGTTCCACCTATGTACGTATTCTGTCAGTGTTGAGAAACAGCATCATGCATTGGTCACTAATTCAGAGCAAATCCACTACCGGTAACGCAGCATCCAACTTCACAAAATATCATCTCCCAGCTCGGAATGCATCTGAGTCATCAATAGGCGATACCTCCATTTCTCAAGGACAGCAGCATACAGGCGATGTAGTGAGTGCTGGGTGTCAGCGCATTGCCCTTCTTCTTCCTAAGGAGGAAGCAATGTCCTGCGGGACACTATGCGTGCACAGATGATGCAGACAGGTGAGTAGGGAAGGAAAATCCAAATTCTTTCCTGTTCTTCCCACGATAGAATGGGTGTGATATAATGTTGTAACTAGCAAACACTGGCTGATTTCCCCAGTGTATTTATACCCTGTCAGGAACTCGGAGTGATGGTTGGGCAATGCATAGCTTCTGTTCCTACTGCTGGGAGCATTTTGTCATGAGCCCATTGAGAAAGTACCAGGCTCCTGGGGAAGAAGGCATACATATATAACAGATAAGTTCTTCCACCTCAGTCTTTAAAATCACCTCCATGCATCACTTCTTGGCCTTTTGGCTGAGATCAAGTGTAGTATCTGTTCTTATCAGTTTAAAATCACCTCCATGCAATATTCCTACACTCTGGATCAATGCAAACAGGTCCACCCATGTAACTTCAATGAGTCTTCCTCTCACAAATCCTCCAATCATATTTGTTCAGTGTCCCTAACTATTTGGCCAAACCATTAACTACTACCCACAAAATATTATTAATTCATCATTTGTTAATTCACTCAAAAATATTTATTGGGTAGCTAAGATGTGGTGGTTGCTAATCCTTTACCTCAGGTAAAATCAACATTGAGATACTCGTCTCAAAATTATACCAACATGCAAAATTTCCCTTCTTTACCACCTTTCAGGCACACCTCAGAGCAGCGTTGTCCACCATATATGTTGGGCCAGAATATGTGTAGACCAAGCTGTAAAACTGGCTCGTCTTTTTTTCTTCCTCAGTCAGCCAGTCATTGAGAATGCCTCAGGGGCAATAGGTGTGGGTTCAGGGAGGGATGTCAGTGTGGAAGGAGTGTGAGCCACCTGTTCATGGGAATTACCTATTTCTTCAGGTCATGCTCAAGCCCAGTCCACTTTCACTTTATTCATCTGTGCTGTTAGTCACTCATTTTGAGTAGCCAGAGTCACTGTCACCTGGTGTCTTAAAGGCAAACTCCAGTTGATACCAATCCTCATCTGGTTGTGAGGAATAAGTTAGAACATGGAAGCATTTGCTATAACACATTGTATCTGCTTGACAGATAGTAGCTACCAAAATAATTACCAGGATCTAATAGCAAGCCAAGAGCTATTTGTTAGAAGAAAAGTCATAATTTGTAAAGAAAGCATGAGCATGCTCCTGAACTCTGAGGGTCTCTACTACACAAAAAGCTGGAGCATTTTGTTGCAGGCTCTGTAGATCCTTCTGGTCATCCAGAATACACAGTGCACCAGCAAATCCACTGCATCTTCGGGCCAGGTGGCATTGCTGTCTGCACAGAGGCTTGAACCAGCTGGACAGCTTTCTCTTGCTCTGGCCCCTCTTCAAAACTGTTAGCTTTTCAGGTCACCCATTAAAATGACCAGAGAGGCGTTACCAAATGCTGATTTTGCTGCCTTCAAATCCACAGTATCACCCTACACTGTGATTTTTTTTTAAGTGAAAAAGAGTGCCCTGTGTCTTTCCCTTTGAACATAGAAAGTCTATGTTAAATCTCTAGCCTACTGCATCCTGTCTTTATGACTTCAGGCAGTTAGTTACCTTTCTGAATACTCCCACATGGCCGTTATCAAAATTGAGGGAAATAACATCTGTAAAGTACCTGGACTAAAGTACAAACTCAGTAATATTAGTTTCTCTCTGTACTCTCCTCTGTCTGGAATGTTTAGCCAGCTGTGTCCCGGCACTTCAAATTCTCCATGTCCCAGATGGAGCTATTTATCACCCACTCCAATCTGTTCCTTCGTTAGTGTTTCCTTGTCAGTAAATGACACCACCACTCACCTCACTGCCCACTCAGAAGCCCAGATGACTCCTTCCTTTTCACTCTCCATTCCCACATGCGAGGGCTCAGTAAATCCCTTGAATTTACCTTTTAAACACTGATTACTTTTGCTGTCCTGACCATCCCACCAGTATCTCTCCCTTACACCTTCTCACTACTTCTGAGTAGTCTGCCATGCAAACACACCCAATCACATAATTCTGATACTGAAAACCCTTGGGTGTTTTATCTGCACACTTCTGACAAAATTCACAGGCCTTAATCTTGTTTATGAGATGAGTCCTGGTCACTCTGCTTTATCTTTTATCTCCCACCTGACTCCTGCCCATTCCATTCCTCTCCATTCCTCTACTACATCTGTCAGTTCCTGAAGGGCCCCAAGATTTCTCTTGCCTCCACTGGTTCTTCAGACGGAATGTCCCTTCTACCCAGAACACTTCTGTGGCTAATTCCTACTCTTTCAAGTCTCTGCTCAATTGTCATTTCCTCAGAGAGACCTTCGCTGGCCCCTGGACAAGGTTATTTCTTCTTGATATGTTTTCATGGTGCTTGTTGTGATGAACTGTTGCTGCATTACAAACCACCCATAATTCATTGGCAGAAAACAACAACAATATTATTATTGTGCTATGGATTCATTGGGTTAGGAATGTAGACAGGACATAGACAAGATGGCTTGTCTCTGCTGCATGGTGTCTGGAGTATCAGCCAGGAAAACTTGAATGGCTGAGAGTGAATGGCTGAAATAATCTGGTGACTTCTTTCATTTAGTCTGGGATACATAGAAAGCTGCGTGTGGCTGGAGCTCTGCATGATCTCTGCATGAAGCTTGACTTGACTTCTTCAAAGCATGAGGAGGACTCTAGAGTAGTTGGGCTTTCTGCAGGGTACCTCAGGGCTCCATCAAACAAGGCAGGCACCTAATGACCTTTTATGTCCTAGCCTTGAAAATCACACAGTATTACTTGTATTTTATCTGTAGGTCAAAGTAGTAATAAGCTCATTCAGATTCCAGCGAAGGGAATTGAGATCTAAACTTCCAATAGTAGGAGTATCAAAGGATTTATAATTGTGTTTAAAGACCATCACTGTGCCCTGTATTTGCGCAATCTCAACTACCATTTTTTAAAATTGCAATTACTTGTTAAGTTGTTATATTCCCAGTACATTGTAAATGCTGTGAGAGTGGAACCTGTATCTGTCTTCACCACAATACCCTCATATTTGGTACATTGTAGGTAACTCAATCTCAATAAATATCTATTATGTGGAAGAGGGAATATAACTACAGTAAACCACTACTAGGCAAATGGTAGGGCCTTGGTTAGTTTTAGGTGATAGAACCACACTTGTCTTTGTTGTGGTTAAACTAGAAGAATAAGGAATTACCTCACTCTTTTGGTTATTTATGTTTGCATTTTTATTCGTAATAAAAAAATGCCATTCCAAAATTGTCAAGCCTAATCATTAAAGGTCATAAATCTTAAAAGTTATCTGGTCCAATGACTTTAATTTTTAAATCTCTTCTACTGCCTCTCCACTACGAGGTCATACATCCCACGTGTGTATATATTTCCTGATGCTAAACTTGCTGTCTTCCAGTGCAGTTCATTTCATCTTTAGACAGCTATTGGATTTTTTTCCTTCCCTCGTTTTTTCCCTTATTTTTTGGTAGTGAGCCCAGGTCTGTCCCACTAGCTCCCACACATTAACCCTCCTTCTATTGTTGAGAACATGTGGAACAAGTCTGAACCTGTTTTTCCTTACACCCATTTAAATATTGGGGGTTGTCCTGTATTTCTCTTCCCCCAAGCATACCTCCATCCCTGTGAGTCCTTTCTTTTATAAGCTCCTTCTGGAAGAGCATGTTTTCAACTCGCTTGTCCTTTACACACGTCATGGTTCAGGGTCACTAGGGGAAGAGCATTGTCAAAGAATAATAGATTTTTGTAAATAAAGGTTATTACTTACGAAGCTATTTGTATCAGTATCTAAGATACCTTTGTTTAAATAAGACAAGCTCCTATCTAGAAGCAAAATACTTTGATTGCACAGAGGCATTAACATGAGATCGGTCTGTCAAGGTAGAGGCCCCACAGTGCACAGACAGTGGGCTAGTGGCTTCCCTTGCAGAAAGGAGAGAATGGCACTCCTCTCTAGTTCCACTCGGATCCTGGGTTGGTAGTAACTATTACCCACGTTATGGCTCCTCCCAACTACACTGATTACAAACTTGGAATGAGCCTTTCTCTTCAGAGCAGCTCATGGACTTTAGTCTTGGATGTTTGGAAGGAGCCTGCTACCGCCTGCTCAATGCCCTAGGGCCACAGAGTTTCTTAGACCCGGTCAAGGTATCCAAACGAGCCCCGTTCCTTCATCAAAGCCCAGTGAGGCAGCTAAAAGACAGACAAACAAAGGCACAATGATGAGTTTTTCCCTTGTGTTTTCTTGGTTGAGCCATATCAATGCCTCTGCCTATTTTTTTGTATTACCTGCAAGCGAAAAATGTTTTTTACATATTTAAATGGTTGAAAAAATAAGAAGAAATCATGTTGTATGAAACTATATGAAATTAAAATGTCTATGTCTGTAAGCAAAGTTTTATTGGAACACAATCATGTCCATTCAGTTGTCTCTGACTGTGTGTGCCTCGATGACACACACAGTATGACACATGCAGGGACTGTATGGCCCACAGGCCGGAAGTATTTATTAAGTGGCCCTTTATAAACATGTTTGCTGACCCTAGGACTAGTGGGATGGTAGAAGGGAGGGGTGTTAATGCTGTTGCTTCAGAACAAAATGTTCTAATATGCTTGGGTTCTGTTCTTAGCTAGCCTCCAGATAAACTGAACTGGAATGAAGGAAAGCTAGGAAAACTTGACATTCTCTTTAACCTGATACACCATTCTCTCCTGATTGTGTTTCTTTTTGTCTATTCCTTTTCACGGTACAGCACTTCGGGCTCCAGGTGTGGTCAGACCCCTCTGCTAAAGCAGAGCAAAATTAAAAGCTTCTCCAAGATACACATGTTAATTAACTTTGCCCTAAGTGGCGAAACATTTGTGCATGTGAATGTGGATCAGTTTTTTAAATCCATATTAAACTAATGATCATCTTTCTCTTTTTTTCTTCACCTTTTTATTTAATTTAAAGCTTTGATAAAATTTCAAGTCTAACGAAGAGTTACTAGAGTGATACAAAGAATTTCTACCAGATATACTAATTTTTAGTATTTTGCCCTATTTGCTTTATTGTTTGTACTCTTGCTGTGTCTCTATCTTTCTCTGTCTCTCTGTCTGTCTCTACACACACAGTGTTGTGCCATACTATTTAAAAGAAAGTTGCAGATATCACGACATCTCACCCCTAAATACTTTG
>VMDR010024736.1:0-14849 GCA_007922815.1 Macrotus californicus | reverse complement strand
GGTAGGCATAAAGGAAAAGTTCAGTGAGTCAGGAAAGGACGGGGAGCTAATGTGTAGATTCTGGCTGCTGCCTGCTGCCCACAGCTGCCAATTGCTTGATTTCACAAGGCTATTTGATGCCTCCCGATCTTGTGGGATACTTATTACTTTATGAACTATTATATCTCAGGACAGTCCTAGGGAAGGAAGATGAATTTAATCACCACCTTTAGCAAAGATATGGGGTTGCCAGATTTAGCGAATAAAAATATAGGGTATCAGTTAAATTTGAATTTCAGATAAGTAACAAATAATTTTTTAGTATAAATATTGGCATGCAACATGTAGGACATACTTATACTAAAAGATTATTTGTTGTTTATCTGAAATTTAAATTTAACTGGTATCCTGTATTTCATCTGGTAAATACAGCTTTACCAGGTGTTAATACCCTGCCCTTCTAGAGAAAGCCTGTGGGGAGGCTGCTGGGTCCTAGCGTAACACCTTGCACATCAGAGAATTACAGATCTGAAGTTGGAAATCACCTTACAGGCCATCTAGGAAAATAGTTCTCAATCTTTTTTCACTCCCACTTTTCTGAGGCTCATGACACACTCCTGTCCCTAATACTGGCTAGTCATAATTAATGGTAGCTAAGCTAGGGCATTTGTAAGTATCCAATGAGAATTTGGTGGTGGTGGTTGTAGGGTAAGTGGAGGCAGTCTGGCTTCCTCACTCAGGTGTCTGGGTAGCTGAGGGAAGTAGTGTTCCCATAGCCTTGGAGAAGCCTGATAACTAGTGTTCTCATAGCCTTGAGACTGGGTCTGATAAGCTGTTCCCATAACATGAAGTGGGCTCGCATGTGCAGAATTATGTTATGTTATGTAATGCTCTGGCATCTTGCCGGCTTTGTTCCCCTCTAGTACTTAAGCAGGTAGGGACTCCCTGCTGGGGGCAATGATGATGAGAGACATGCAAGGGGACAGGTGCCACAATGGGGAGCAGGGGCCACTACATGAGACATACAGATAGACACACAGCTTGCAGCATGCGTGTCTCACCCACCAGTGAATAAAGGCATGCCAGACATCCCAACGGCTCCATGAATATATTTCCGTCTGCACAAATACCATGAACCTGCCTGGCCTTGAAGGGTGGCAACACAGTGATGGTGGTGGTGGTGGTGGTGGTGGTGGTGTGTGTGTATGAGAGAGAGAGAGAGAGAGAGAGAGAGAGAGAGAGGTGGTAAGGTAGAGTTTGGAGGCACATATATTTTCGAAACATGTTTTGAAAAATTCCAGTACATCCCCTCATCCCCTCATCAAATCACTGATCAGCTTCAGGGATCATGGAAGACTTTCAAAGGAAGTAAAGTTTGAGCTGACTAGGAATTAACTGCATGAAGAAAAGTGGGATTGAAGAAAGCATTTCA
Organism: Macrotus californicus; assembly: GCA_007922815.1. Classification (NCBI taxonomy): domain Eukaryota; kingdom Metazoa; phylum Chordata; class Mammalia; order Chiroptera; family Phyllostomidae; genus Macrotus; species Macrotus californicus. Next base: position 13,438 of record VMDR010024736.1, on the reverse strand, counting down.
AACTCAGGAAACAGCTTTTTCCAAGGCCTCTGCGTGGGAGGGAGCATGGCATGTGGAGGAAAACCAATGATGGAAAGACGAGCTGAGAGAAAGAAGCGGGAGAATGATGAGATAATGGCTAGAGAGACAGGCATAGTCCCCATCCATCCTGTAAGGCTCGGTATGCCATGTTAAGGGTTTTGGACTTGATCCTAAAAAACAATGGAAAGCCATAACATGATCTGAATAAAGGAGAGACATGAATTAGTCTCATTTTCATAAGAGCAACATTAGGCTCCAGTGTGTAGAACAGATCTGGGGGGTTATCATGTAGACAGTGAATGTCTAGCTGGGACATGATGTTTGATCAGGCTAAGAAATGGCAGTGTAGATTCAGAGAGGTAGATGGATGTAAAAACATCGTCAGTAGGTAAAATAGACAGGACTTAGTGCTTTGGAAGTAAAGGAGAAGTGTTAATAAAGGATGTCTTAGATCCCTGGCTTACGTGGTTTTATGGTTAATGGTGCCAATCATTGAGATAAGGAACCCTGAAGCAAGACAGGTGTGGAATTAGTGTGGACCTGATTATTATGAAGTGCTTTCAAGACAGCTGAATGAAAATGTTAAAGGCCATTGACTGTCTGGGTGTGATGTTTGGCAGAATGACTTGGGCTGGAGGTAGAGGTTAGTGATCTGTGCCATGGGCGTGAATGAGAATGCCAAGGTGCCGAGTTAAAGAGAGGTCAGACAACAAGCACTTCTTCTGAATAGTAACTGGTTAACCTGATGAGCTAATTCTTGAGCAAATCCCTTGAAAGAAGAGATTGCTTTCCACTCTCCCAGGCAACCAAAGGGGTAACTTTAATGGAAAAAGTTCGAGTCGTATAACAAGCCTGGAGGAGAGTATATTTGAGCAGGCAGGGCCTTGTAGTGTCTCACAAGCCACACAGGGCTGGAAGCTGCCTTCTGGTTGGTTCTATACCTATAAGAGCTTTCTGTTTCTTCACATGTAACGTGTACTAGACAGATGGTAAGCAGAGAGACAATGAAGACATTTAAATTCATGAATTTGTGAGACCCAAGGAGTCTCTCTGTTCTCTGGTTGTGTGTGTGTGTGTGTGTGTGTGTGTGTGTGTTTAGAAAGAGGCATATAAGAGAAAAATAGGGGAATATTAGAGAATTTTTTTGTGAAGAAATTTCTAGAGGGTCTCCTGGCATCAACACCAATTCGGCACCAACCCCTGCACCTTCTCTGTCTTCCACAACCCCAAACAGCAAGCCCTGAACAATGATCCTGCCATTACTGGGTGTCCTACATACATATATCAGACACATGGAACCTCTCTAGCACACGTACGATGTAGATATTATTACCTCATTTCACAAGTAAAAAAGGGGGGTTCAGACAGGTTAAGTAATTTGGGTAATGTCACTGAGCTAGTAAGTGACATACCAGCGATTTGAAGAGAAGTTTGACTGTCAACCAGTGCCATCTCCTATTCACTGTACTTCTCTAAGTGTTCAGAATGAAGCCAGCCAGCCGCCCAAAATTTGAATAAGACTGGACCCTAAAACAAAGGTTCCATTCTGTCCTCCAGAATCCACTTTGCAATGTAGGGGAGTAGACTCAGGTGTTTTGCAAACTGCCTGGGGTAGAAAGTGTTGTTAGGAACTAGCTTTTCTTTAACCAGAAGATCCGACCAACTAGAACTTCACTCCTCGAACTTCACTCCTCGTAAGCTCCTGTTAATTGCTGTCTTACCGTGCCCCAGGGAGGAGTGAAGGAACTGCTCTGGGGAAAGAGAGTGAGCAATGCAAAGTCTGAGCAACCCAGGTCTGAGGATAAATTACGTGGTTAAGATTGGTGCTCTCTCTTTGTGCTTGAAGTTCGAACTGACTTTGAGTTCAAATCAAATGCCTCACACGAGTTCTTCACATCAGATTAACAGTTTTGGGAGAAAACACTAAGCATCCTGAGACTTTCAAGCTGCATCTTGGAAGCTCTTCTTGGTCCTATTGGGCTGGTCAGCTTTCTCATTTATTTTCCTGAGGTGTTTGGGGTTATTTATTTTACTTTGCATGTAGACTGGAGAAATCTTTTTATAATTACGACCTCATTGTTTTAATTGCCTTCTTTTATTTTTTTAAATCCTCCCCTGAGTGTATATGTATTGATTTTGGAGAGAGATGAAAGGAGAGAGAGAGAGAAACGTCGATGGGAAGAAAAGCCTTGATCGGTTGCCTTCCGTATGTGCAGCCTGACTGGGGGTTGAACCTGCAACTTAGGTATGTGCCCTGACCAGGGATCAAACCTGCAACCTTTTGGTGTATGGGACAATGCTCCAACCAACTGAGTCATCTGGCCAGGATTGAATAGCCTTCTGTTTACGAAGGGAAGGAAAGAGGTAAAAAAGTCCAAACACTTCTGAGCCACTGTTTAACTCCACACATGTTTTGTGCTCTTTTGGTTATTTTTAAATAGGGTTCTCCATGGGGAATGAGCAGTGAGACTGGACACTGTGCAAGGACATTCCCTGGGGTGGAGGGGCGGTCATTGCGGAGCAGCTGAGAAACCCAGGGTCTTGGATGTCACCACATCTGGAGACCCTTTCTGTTTTGTCATGGTTGCTGTTTCAAGCACATATGAATGGCTTGTTGGAGCCTGTACAGGATGGCTGCTATATAACCCTTGTCAGGCCATTCTAACAGCTGTGCCCTCTTGGTCATCGGTGCATTGGCATCTGTATTAGTTTCCTAGAAAGACTGCAATAAATTATCACAAACTCGGTGGCTTCAGACAACAGAAATTTATTCTCTCATCGTTTTGGAGGTCAGAAGTCTAAAATTAAGTTGTTGGCAGGGCCCTTTGGAGGCCCCAGGGGAAGCCCCAGGGGAGAAGCTTGACCAGCCTCTTCCAAGGCATTGCCAGCGGCTTGTTGCTACATGACTCCAGTCTCCGCCTCTGTTTTCGCATGGCCTCCTATTCCTCTCCGCTCACGTGCTCTCTTGTGTGGACACATCTCATTGGATTCAGGGCCCATCTAGGTAATGCAGGATGGTCTTATCTCAAGATCTTTAATGTAGTTATATTTGCAAAGACCTATTTTCCACATAAGGTAGTGTTCACAGGATTACTTTACTTGGAAAATGAGGTATTAGGGTGTGATTATATCTTTTTGGAAACCACTATTCAAGCTACTACACTGTTTCTTTTTTAAACTATTTTTATTAAGGTATCATCGACATACAAAAAGCTGTGCATAATAATGCTGTGATGAACAGGAATGTGTGTGTGTGTGTGTGTATGTGTGTGTGTGTGTGTACATGTCTTTTTTAAAAAAAAAAGAGTTTAAGAAACATTGGTATTAAGTCTTTAAATATTTGGTAGAATTTACCTGTGAAGCCATCTAGTCCTGGACCTTGTTTTGTTGGGAGGTTTTTGATTACCGATTCAGCCTTCTTATTTGTCATTCACCTGTTCAGGCTTTCTATTTCTTCTTGATTCAGTCTTGGTAGGTTGTATGTTTCTAGGAATTCATCCATTTCCTCTAGGTTGTCTGATTTGTGGATGTATAATTGTTCATGATAGTCCCTTATGGTCTTTTTAAATTTCTGTGGCATGAATTTAATGTCCCCTCTTGCATTTCATTTTATTTATTGAATTGGCTCTCTTTTTCCTTAGTCTAGTTAAGAGGTCATTCATTTGTTTGTCAAAAAACCATCTCTCCAACTCTTAGTTTTGTTATTTTTTCTATGTTTCCCATTTTCTATTTCATTTATTTCTGCTCTAATCTTTATTATTTTTCCTCCCTTCTGCTAAGTTTGGGCTTAGTTTGTTCTTTTTCTAATTTCTCGAGGTGTGAATTTAGGTTGTTTAGTTGAGATTTTTTTAAATGTAGGCCTTTCTCACTAGAAATTTTCATCTTAGAGCTGCTTTTGCTGAGTTCGTAAGTTTTGATATGTTGGATTTTTGTTCACATTTGTCTCAAGATATTTTTAAAATTCCCCTTTGATTTCTTCTTTGATCCAATATTTGTTCAAGAATGTGTTATTTAATATCCATATATTTGTGAATTTTTCCATTTTTTCTTATGTTATTGATTTCTCTTTTCATTTCATTGTGGTCAGAAAAGACACTTGGGATAACTTCAGACTTCTGAAATTTGTTAAGACTTGTTTTGTGACCCAGCATGGGTCCTGTGTCATACTCCATGTATGCTTGAGTAGAGTGTGTGTTCTGATGGGGCCCACGCAGGCTGGTTGTTGAGGTCTGAGAGCTGGTGGCTGTGAGCCCTGTCCCCTTGTCTTTGTTATTAGGTGCTCCCAGATGATCCAGCCATGCTCATTCCCTCAGAGTTCTGGGTTGGAGAGACAGAAGTGGGACCCTTGGGCAGTGTCCCAAAAGGCTGAGGAAGCTGGATCCTCACTTCACCCTCTTTTGCCCCCATGGGAGAGCTTGAAGGTCAAGGAGGTCTTTCTTGGATCCGAGCTGTCCTGGGCTTGAGGAGGAAGATGTGGGTAAAGTGGAATCATTGTTTCTACTCTTTTCAACACAGATGCTCTTGGATTCTGTGCTTTACAGGTGCTAGGACCTCTCAGTTGGACTCTGGAGCCCTCATAAAGGTTAGTTCGTCTATGGGTGGTTGTTAGGTCGGTGTTTCTGTGGGAGAATGTGGGCTGGGACTTCTTCTTCTGCCATCTTGCTCTGAAAACAGCGTCTGCTGAGTTTCCTTTTTCATCCAAGTTGAGATCTTCACGGTTTTTGGTATGATAAGTGATTTTCCATTTAAGCCTGGGTATTTTGGATATTATATTGTTGTGAGACTTTGGATCTTGGTTAAATCTTCTGTTGCAGGAGTTTTTTTGGGTTTTTTTGACACTGTCCTGGCAGGGAGGAAAACACTGCCTTGCTACTGTGTTACTTCCAGGTATGCTTACAGGTCCAGACTCCCCTCCCCACTGGCCTCTTTTGGCACCTCGAGTGAGAGGCTCCTTATTCCTGCAGGCTGGGCTGGAAGTTCAGGGTCTCATTAGGTCTTCCGCCTCCATCCTGGTTGGGAGGAGCAGAGGTGCCTTGTGGCTGCTCTCTACATGGCCTCCAATGTCATTGTGGGGGAACAGCTCATTACAGCTGGCTCACTCTCCATTAGGCCTCCTGTGACCCCACACAACAGGGAGGGAAGGGGGACCTTGTTTTCATCCGGTGGGGGTGGAAGTCGAGGCTCCCCACTCAGCCTCTGCTGGCAGCTTTGCCTGTGGTGTTGACGGGAGTAGAACAGTTATTGTCTGAAAGTTTCTGTTTGCCCGGCTGCTCTTTTCCTGGTCCTTTGCTTAGAGAGAGAGAGAGTGGGCTTTTTTTCTGTTTTTTTTTGGTCTGCACTCATTAGTTTTTCTAGGTTGCTGGCTTCTCCACCACTACCTAGTGGAGTACATGTGGCAAAAAGAAAACTCAGAAAACTCACCTCTGGTCCCTAGCCAGTCTGCCTTCTTCTCTCCATCTTTCGGGTCTTCTTATGTAGTTTTATATATAATGTCCAGAGTTTTTAACTGTACTCAATGGGAGGAGTAAGGAAAGGATGTCCACTACATATTTTTTAAGGTATAGGTCTCTTTATTGCTATTAATATGATACAGAGTATTTACTTTTTGGGTGTAAAATTCTTTTTTTTTTTTTGCTGTCATATGTCCCTTCTAAAAATTATATAAATATTAATCTACCTTTTTAGTACTTTCATAGTTTCATCTTTTATATTTAAATCCTTAAGCAAGTGTTTATCAAAACATGGCCTATTGATCTCAGTTTCTGGGTCCCACCTAAGAGGTACCGAATAGGGATCTCTGGGAATCTCCCTTTACATCAGACTCTCCACAGGATTAAACTTGTGCCAAAACTTGAGATCTACAGTTTTACCCATTCAGAAAAAATTAATGTGAGTTGTAAGGCAGGAATCTCACCACTTTTTTCCCCCTAAATGATTAGTCAATTCTTTTAAAACCATTTATTAAGTTGTTCTCTTTTCTGCACTGATTTAAAATTGCCACCATGATAAAATATTAAATTTATATATACATATAAATATTTGGGTTTGTTTCCAGATGTTCCATTCTGCTTCATCGATCTGTCTGACCATTCTGGCGCCAGTAACTTATTTTTTTAATTGCTATAACTCTAGTCTGTGTAGACATCTGAATGTTGCTTTGCACCCGTCTCTAAAAGCCTGCTAGGAAACCATTTGCCAGGAGAAAATTAGATGACTCATATGTGGAGATGCTTTGTAGATTACAAAGATCTCTGGCTTCTCAACCCACCCCTGACACCAGCACTTCCTAAAACACTGATCTCATCCTGTCCCTTCCTGGCTCCAAAATCTTACTCACAAGGCAAAACACATCATCCTGGCGTTCAAGGCCCTTCCTCTGCAACCTGGTCTCCATCTACCTTTTCAAAATGATCTCCTACTTGCCTTCAATAAAATCCTCTTCTCTCTCTAAAAAAAAAAATCGATCTACCCTCTGTTTTCCAGACTTGTCTGACATTTTCTTGCATTGGGTCTTGTCTTTCTCCTCCCTTTGAAGTATGTCCTTTAGGGCCCAACTCTTTCCAGGAATCCTTTTATCTGAATTTGTAGCTTATCTGACCTCTCTTCACTCTCATGCCACTCACTTTACACGTAACATGTAGTGACCCGTGACAGCTCTCATACAGCGAAGTTACGCAGTTATTCATGTTTTCTGGAGTGTATATACACAATCACCCAGTGACACGTCATTTCCTTACATTCAGAGGCTTTGCCTTCTTCTGTGTATGCTTCCGTGTCCCCCTTGCAAAGTGTGATGCACATGGTAGACACTCAGTACATATTTACTGGCCAAACACGGCAGGGTAATACTAGAACTCAATAAAAGTCTGTGATTGATTTGTTCAAGCCCAGGCAGAGGGTTAGTCTCCTTGTTTCCTCTATTTTCAGGTATGTGTTCAATTTAGAGCAAAGTCACAGGTAAACCCTGGGATCTGAGATATCACCACTTTATATTAATGAACAAGACCATGATCTCGTGGGACACAGTGATCCAGTGCAGCAGTGTAGAAACCCATGAGTATCTTCTTTATATTCTTGCAAAATCTCCCTGCAGCTCATAGTAATCTCTGTCAAAGAGAAAAGGGGATGTTTTAGAGATGCTATCATTGTCTGCCTCACCAACAACCCTGTACTAAGAGTTTATCCATGTAAAGCCTTTGATCTCTCAGCAACCATTAAAATAAAAAAAGAAAATCTCTTTATCCAATTCCTCTGTGGCCACAGCTGATTGGACTGATCAAAGGTGCACAGTGATGAGCTGGGCCAATCTGCTTCTTGTTGTGGTGAATCGGAACTAAGAAACACAGTTACCGATGGGATATGGGCACTGAAGCTGAAAGATTCTGTGAGAGGAGTGGGACCAGGGCAGCTGTGAGGGCGAAGAGAAGCTGCAGTGCGGAGGACTGGGTGAACAGGAGAACAAGTCAGAGAAAGAGGGAAAATGATGCTTCTGGCAGAGGGCTGGTGAGAATGTCTGGGCCTGGACTACACTGATTCTGAGAAAACTGTCTACCGGAGCTCTCTGGCTAATTCCCCTCCCCCCAGCACCGAATCTTCTTTTATGGTCTGTAGGTCAGGGATTTGGGAAGTGCATGGCTGGGTGCTTCTGATTTGAGGTATCCCAGGTGGTTGTTGTCAGACAGGGGTAGGGCCGGAAAAGCAGGAAACTAGACTACCTGTGAGCTGGCAGGATATCTCTGTCATCATGTCCTCTCTCTGGGTGGACTAGCCTGAGTTTTCTCACAGTGTGGCCTCAGGGTGGTGGGATGTTTTTACAGTTCCAATGTGGTTTTCAGCAAATGAAGTGGAAGTGGCATCATGTTCTGTATGTGGCTTTGGAAGCCATGCTGCTTCACTAACATAGCCCTATGCTAGTTGACCAGTCATTAAAGTTGGCTGGAATTTGAGGGGCAGGACATAGATCTCACTTCTCGATGGCAAGAGTGTCAAAAAATTTGCAGACCATTTTTTTAAAAAAACCACCACATTATTTTTATAAAGTAAATGTATATACTTCTGTTTTATTTTTATTTTTTTAATTTCTACCTTAAAAAAAAAGATCTGATGCCCTGGTTAGTGTGGCTCTGTTAGTTGGGGCTTTATCTATCATTGAAAGGCTGTGGGTTCAGTTCCCATTCAGGGCACATACCTAGGTTGTGGGTTTAATCCCTGGTCCAGATGTGGCCTGGACTTGAGTCCCCAGTCCAGGTGCATACAAGAGGCAACAAATCGATGCTTCTCTCTTGCACATTTTGGGAGAGCCCATTCTGTTCCCCTTCAACAATTATGCTTGAAAGTAACCTAACCAGTTGGTTTCCTTTTTTATAATTCAGAGTTTTTTGCCTTTGGCACTATGGACATTTTGGACTAGGTAATTCTTTGTCCCAGGGGACGTCCTGTTCATTCCGGAATGCGTAGCAGCTCCCTGGCCTCCACCCGCTAGGTGCCTGTGGTACCTTCAATCTCCACCTGGTTGTGACAACCAAGAGTGTCTCCAGGCACTGCCAGATGTCCAGATGACACCCAATACCATAATCCATGACACCTACAATTCCAGCTGCAACTTCCTGAACTGTCTACGTAATACTTAAGAATGAACAACTTTCCAAAACAAAAACCAGGACATTGGTCTGATAAAGTGCCCCCACCTCATTCATATTTATAAAACATGCTGTAAGTTATAAACTAAACACACAAAATTAAAATAGCACCTGACACAGTTACTCGAATTATACTGATCACCTTTACCAAAAACAATGATTTAAAATCCAGTTGTTTTGGAAACTGTAGGGTACGTAGTTTATAGGACTTTTCTTGTAAGCCTAACTCATAAATGTTGGCACATGCCAGTACTTATCTCTTTACCTTACCCCACCCTGGATTTACCTGACTTCACCTTGGATGGACCCAACCAGAGAGATGGTGTTAAATAGCAGTGTGTTTGTACCACACGAAGTGAAGGAGAGGTGTGGCAAAATGTCTCGTTGATTTGAAACAAGTAGACCAGAAAATACTCAGTTTAAAGATGCCTCCTGATTCAAGTATTATTCAGATTGACTTTCTACACTAATCAAATTGTTTAAAGTATTCGTTTCATTTGGTATTGTGTCAAAACAGCCAAAGTGGCTGATACATTATTCTTTTCTAGTTGTTTAGGACTCCAAGTGTGTGTATTACAAAACTGAATTTGATCTGACAGTTTCCATCTCTCTTTCCCATGCGAATGATAATGTTGATGGAACTACAGAAGCAACAGCAACAATGAAATTAAATAATTTCAAGGTTTCTTGCTGAGGAATTCTAAGGCACTACCAGAAAGTGCCCAGGAAGGCCAAGCAGAGTGCACCCAAACGCTTCATACAAGTCTTGGTTGTTGAATTGCGGCTAAAAACCAGACAAATAACATTTATTCCTCCTTAGCTATTATAAATGGACCTACAAAAATGGCAAATAAATCTTCACGGCTTCCCTCTATATAAATGTGTGCTTAAATTTGTACTTCATTGCATTTTTGAGCTTTCCCACATGTACAAATATCTGCAGTATCCCAATATGCTGTTCTGCTCATTTTGAAAAACTGCCTGATAGTTTCCCCTCTGGCATTTTGAATAACTGCTAGCTGAAGATGCTAAATGACTCTCAGGTCTGTGCAAGTTAATATTTCTGCCCAGCTCCTAATAAAATACAGCTGAAATCTCAACCGAAAGATGTAATCTATTGTCTGACATGCACTTGACTGTGATAATGAAATGCTGCCTGCCTCATTCCTAACTGCTGAACTTGAGATCCACGTGGAATAATTTTAGTAGTCTGCTTTCTCCCAGTTTTTTCCATTGCACATGAATCGAAAGTTGTTTTGCTCAATGATGTGAGATAAAGACTTGGTACGGTTAAGGTGAATTTGATGACATAATGCACTTAAGTATTTATCATCTTAATAACTGGCTTTCCTGCAGTTTTCTCCTACCCCTTCCCGCCCACCATGAGATTTGATGCCGAGTGGCTGTCCTGATCTTTCTTTCTGTCTCACATCTGGATTTGACTTAGTGTTATTTATATCCTCAAGGAGCCCAATTTTCTCCACAGAAGAATTCTCCTACAGAGTTGCATAGTTACATAAGAATACGGCCCATTAATTTCTCTGTTGATTTTAACTCTTCTGAGCATCAGCTCTTTGGCAAAAGTATAAAACTTCACTGACAGGCTAAGACAAAAAGACAAAGGAGCAACATTTCAGATCAAAAATAATTTATATAAAGAGACAAATCATTGTAAGCAGCACGGATATTTGGTCCCTCTAAAGCAGAATGTTATTAGCCCGGTCACATAAAATAGAATAAACCCAGGCTCCAAAAGAAATTTAATAAGGTCTGCTGCACCTTCTGATTAATTTCCTGTTAGACTTTTCTGGAAGGAAGATGAGTTTGGTGTAGGGAGTTTGGTCACTACCTTTGTCGCCCTGAGGACTGTCTTCATTTCAGGGTTGCAAAGTGAGATGTTTTGGGGAGATGAATTGCTGGATCCATTCTGAGTGACTGCCCATAAAGAGGGGACGGGCTTTCTCTGTGACGACCGCAGAGTCTCTCCCCAGCTCCAACTCACGGCTTGTAGAACTTCCTAGCACCCTAGTTCCAAATGGCTGATGGACGCTTGGTGTAGAGAGGGTCAACACATCCGATTGCATGTCTCATTCCAGTGCACCACACAGAATAGGTGTAAAATAAATATCGAATAATCAGTCTGGTCCTTCAATTGCGTTGTGGAAGCTCTTTTCGTTGCTGGCTCTGGTGCTGTTTTACTGGGTTCATAGTTTGATCTAAGAGTAGGGGGTATTTCAAGCAGAGTTTCACAAGACATCTGCCGCCAAGTGGTCCCTGGCACCCTTCCAGGGGCCACTCCCTCTGTCTCACATATTCCGGGCTGTGTCAAGGCACCTGGACACGAGGGACCTGGGACCTGGGAAAGTGAGTGGGAGTGTGCTGTGGGGTATCATTCAGTCTGGTCAAGAATTCGCTCTGCTCTTCTAGAGTGTGCATTTTCAACAAGGTGATACTGTCTTTGAGGGGGTGAAAATTGCTTTTTGGGGGATTAAAACCCTTAGCTGTTAAAACAGTCTGTGGCCTTCTAAAGCTCAACCCAAACTGAAACATCATAGCCCTTAGTACTTAACTTCTCTCATTAGGGAGACATTTAATTTAAAATGTATTAATTAATTTAAATTAATTTTAAATTAAAATTGTATTTTCTCCTGGCAGGGAGGACATTGCTGAGAAATGCTGTTCTAGCATGAGCACCTTCTCTGGGCTTCTGGAAACCGCCCATGGTGAGCAGCTGCGTATTCTTCCGTTTTTTCCCTCAGGTAAAACTAACACTTAAAAATATTCCTCACTGGGGCCCTTCTTAAAATGAACCCCTGGGAAAAGAATTGGAAAAGGACCTTACGCAGACGCTGGAGACAGACAGCCAAATGGTGCACCAGGGCACATCTCCCTGTACCCCTTGCCCTCACTCCCCACCACGTGGCCCCAAACCTTCCATCTCTCCCACATGGCAGCTGTCTCCAAATTGACGGGAGGCCAGGCCTTATTAAAGGCCACAAGTCCTACTTTGGGCCAACTGTAAATTTCTTTTTTTTTTTTTTCTCCCTTGGAAATGTTCAAATGATTCCTTCCAGGAAAGATGCAGTCTCTGGAGGCAGCTGCCTCTCTCCCTGGCAAGGCAGGCAGGGAGTTACTGCCCTTGACATTGGAGAAAATGTGCAACCACCATTCTCCTCTGTTTCTATGAGGTCAGTCAGCTTTTTTAGAACCCACATGTAAATGAGATCATACAGTATTTGTCTTTCTGTGTCTGATTTATTTCACTTAGCATAATGCTCTTGAGGTCCATCTGTATTGTGACAAATGGTAGGATTTCCTTCTTTTATGACTGAACAATATTCCATTGTATGTAAACACATTTTTTAAAAAATCCATTCATCCACTGATGAACAATTAGGCTATTTCCATGTCTTGGCTAGTGTGCATAACACTACCACAAACATGGGAGTGAAGATATGTCTTCAAGACAGAAAATAGCAAGTATTCCTCCAGATAATTGGGTCAAGGACATGCCCAAGCAATTCATGAAAATGTTTCACTTCCAGAGAAATGATAGAAAGGCAAGTGGAAGCCATTGTGGCAGAAACAGGGAGTGCCTGCCAGCTGTTCCATGTTCTCCTTGACATTGTCACTCTTTCTTTGCAGTGAGGCGGGGTCATGTGACTAGTTTTGGTTAGTGGACTGTGATCAGACTTGATTAAGAACTAGTGGGCTTCCTCTAGTCCGCCCTGTCCCCTGTGGCAGTCTAGAAGGCCACGTGTTTTATCTGCTGCAGCAGCAAGATGGAAAATTTATGAGAGAAGAGATTAGATTTTATGGTTTTAGGCCATTGAAATTTTGACAATAAGCTCAGTGCGGTCTAGAAACAGAGAGAAAGCTGGTGGAGTTGGCCTCTGGTGGACTGGGGAAAAAGTGGCAGGAGATTATGTTGGACAGGGAGGTGGAAGCCAGATCAGGGAAGGCTGTGTGCAGGCAATGGTGAAGAGTTTGAATTTTATTTTTTTGTGCAATGGAAAGCAGTGTATCAAGTATACGTTCTCAAGTACCTCAAAATTGTCCCTATTCTTTGAGCCAGAAATATGTAGAATCCATTCTAAAGATTTGAGAACAAAATCTGAAGTGTAGTCAAAGATTTATATATAGGGTTTGGCAGAAGTAATGCCTGCTTAAGTGAGGTTGGTAGGGTAATAATATGGGTGTAATAGTTTATAGTTTTAATTTGAAAATTTCACCTAAAATGTCATGTGGTGTGCTTTAGTATGACATTGTTATTTACAGAATTACATGCTTACGATTTGATAATAAAATGTTTTATAATAAAAAAGGAGCATTATTTGTGCCTTACCCTGTATAATAATATTTTTAAAAATTGTAATAGCAAAAATCAAGAAAGCTTAAATGTCCAAAAAGACAAGAATGACTAAAGCATAATATGTTATTACTGAATAGATCGTTTCCTTAAAGATTATAAACATAGAAATTCTTACGTTGCATTTACAATAGCAGGGTTACTTTAACGTTATGTTACTGAGACTGTAGAAGATCTTTAATGAAGGATGGAAAGGGTGACCTGAATGAATGGAAATACCAATTTCCTATATTCAAAGGTTTAATATTGTAAAAGTGCCATTTGTTCTCCTATTCGGTTAGCAATAAATAACAATCCAATGAAATTCCCAGAAAATATTAATTAAACATTACAAACTTGAGTCTAAAGTTCATGGAGAGGAGAAAAATGTGTGAGAAAAGCTAAGAGTAGTTAAAAAAAAGAACAACGT
>VMDR010024735.1:0-14849 GCA_007922815.1 Macrotus californicus | reverse complement strand
ATATACCAGCTAAACCTTTCAATGATATCCTTCAAATTAAAAACAGGATGCATTAAGAGCAAAGCAAATTCATATTCCATAGGAATAAGTTTTCCCTACTCACTATGAATTCAAGTATCAGAAATATTAAAATTTGCTTCTTTCTTTCATGAACACCACGACTCTGCTTAATTACTCTTGCTTAGTGATTCTAAAAATCATGGCAGTTTTCTAGCACGTACCTGTGTGTGAGAGATAATTAGGAACTCAGTCATTGTTACATGCATGGATGAATGAACAAACCATAAATACCTAGGAAGAAAGGCAATAAGATAAATCTATTTCCGTTTTCTTTCAATAGGTTTTATTTTTGGACAAAAATTAATTGAACCAGAAGCCTTCACTTTGACAATGCTACATTTTAATTTAGAGAGATGAAGAGTTTAGCTGGTATATACCAGTAGGTCTTGTTTGTTCAATTTACTTACCTTTGTCTAGAACTTGATTTAATTGTACAGTGTAAGATCCCAACTTATAATGGTTCTCAGAGTAACAATATTTTAAATAGCATGAAACTAGAAGAATATTTGATGTTACTTTAGGGGATTATAAGGCTAATGAATGAAAATAACTCTATGCCCCACTTCAGGTGATTCATATGTCATATGTTAGCTATCCAGCTACTGTCTTTCTTAAGAATAAGTTAATTAACAAATATTCAGAGACTATATACTGAGTCCAAGGCCTGAGTCAGATGGATCCTGTTAAAATATATTAAAAAGGATGAGATATAGACAGCTAAGTAGTTGGAGACGGCAAACTATCCAGCTTTTAAAAAAGACCTTTTTATGTTTGAAGTGGCAAAAGATATAAGAACAGAACTTCTAAGAAAGCAACTTCATACATATACTCAACTGAAACATGGATATGATGGCTGGAACTACAGCAGTCATTCTGAGACCATAAGGGGTCTTGAATACAGTGATAAGATCAAATGTGTCATTTAAAGGGAAAAAGCACCTCTTGAGATCATTATGGATAAAGGATTACAGTGGAGAAGAGCTTGGGTTATATTATTTTCTTTGTATATGAAAGCTGGTGAAGCTTGATGACATGTTACCGAATCAATAACATAATTAAGGTTAGAATGAATGAAAGTTGCAATGTTCTCTTATATTAAGGAGACCAAGAAGCCCTCTCTGTTTCCACAAATTTCCCACACTGAAGGAGCTCCTACACCAAAGCTTGAAATTCTTTTAGTAGATGCTGAGGCCTTTTGTTCACTCTACAATTAGACATGAAAGTAAATGCTCTGACAGAATGAACACATTGACTTAAAATCTTGTCAACTTGTAAAATACAGGTATCGAATCCATGCCTGAGGCCCACTTTTCATGGGCAGTATGAGAGGAAGGCAGAAAGCAGAGGAAGTACCAGCAGTGAGAAGAAGTAATTATATGGAAGGGGGGCGGTACGTAAAAGGGAGGTATAAACAGTTAAAAAACTATTATTTCAACGTTTTGTCTTTGGGATTGTTTTGGAAAAGAAAACGCAGAGAGGAGGCATTTTGTTCATAACTACTAGTGAATCCGATTTAATGATTACTGCTTGCTAATCTATAATATTCATGACAAAAATTATAGATGGTGAAGAGCATCAAAAAGTTGATCTTATAGCATATGCTGAGGTCAACCATTTACCTCTTCAGTAACTACATTAATATAGAGAAGTGGGGTGAATAATACAAAACAGCAAAATTATGTGTATGGTTCTACATGTGGTGATACACTTTAATTTATATGTTGTGTAGAAAACTTCCTGAGAATTTGAGTACAGTTATTATCTCACAAAAAGAAACCTGAATACTCACTTACAAAGACTTATTTATATCACACACCTCATCTTCTTTTCCACCTGGGCTAGGCCTGTGGTCTATGTCCCAGGAAACATCTGACCTCAGCAGACCTGAAAGACCTGCCTGTCCACCAAAAGTCTCTTCCACTGACCTGCCATGGTACCCGAAATTCCAGCAATAGAGTTATTTCTCCTGAACGAAGTAACCAGAAGCTGTTTAGTAGGCAATTATTTTTACTAGGACTAACATTATGCGGATGCCACCTAGAAACATCTTTTTTTAAAAAAAGATTTTATTTATGTATTTTTAGAGGGAGGGAGAAAGAGAGAGAGAAAAAAAAAACCCTGATGTGAGAAACATTGATTGGCCAATCAAGAACGGAATCCGAAACCCAGGGGTATGCCCCAACCAGAATCAAACCAGCAACCTTTGCTTCTCAGGACAAAGTCCAACCAACTGAGCCACATCAGTCAAGGTCACCTAGAAACACCTTGACACAATTAATTAGTTACACTGGCTCGCCACTCCTTGTTCATGTACTTGAAATCAAGCATGGGTTGGGTGAGTTTTGACATGAGAGTAAAGAAAGAATAAACTGAAGGTGCCTGCCAAGGAAAAGGACCACTTTATGAGTCCCCTTGTGAGCCCTGGGAAGTGGGTTTCTGGTGCAGAGGGGAAGACCCTGTCACTTCCAGAAAGTAAATGAACAGGGAGAGTGGTGTGAAACTGGTGACAAACTCTACCTTTGCTGTTTCACTTACAGTCTCTCTAACCGAGTTATGTTGACTCCTCTTGGACAAGCAGAACCAAAGTGTTATAGACAAAAAGTGGAGATCTAAGTAAGAAGGTGAGAAGGGTTCAAGATCAATTTAGATAACCTACAGAGGAGAGAATCAAAGTAGACAACGTTCTTTTTAGCCTGTTGACAAAACAGACAGTTTAACATCATAAAATACTGGATTTCTGAATTACATATTGGTTCATTTTATTCTTAAAATCATCATACTAAAATGTTTATTGGATTAAATGGAATGTAGTGTCCAGGAATGGATCCTGGAACAGAAAAAGCTTAGAGTTAGTTGAAACACTAGTGAGATGAAATGAAGTCTGTAGTTCAGTTACCAGTATTGTACCAACATTGTTTTCCTAGTTTGCACTAAATGGTTATACGAGATGTTTAGACTTGATAAAGGGTCTATGGGAAATCTGTGCGCTACCGTTACAACTTCCCTGTATATTTAAATTTATTCCAAAATAAAATGCTTATTTAAAAATGTTTTTAATTAGAATAACTCTATTTTATACTAAACATTTTTAAAATCAAATTGTGAGTTATGCCAGTGGTTCATTTGGGACTTTCATGCCTAATTATGCAAAATTCTTTAGAACCACTAAGTTTAATAGTTCGGCTGTACTTTCATCTTCTGAGCAACAACGGGGAAGGCATTCTGCCCTCTCAATGACAGAAGTAGTAGTATTTTCTTTAAAAATGACTTCTGTATCAGGTTGGATAATACCTTGGGTCATTTCACCTTATGTTCATTTTAGCCACACATTTTGAAGGAGACAATTTCCAGGCTCATGTTTCTTTTACTATCTGGTAACCAGAGCTATAATGAATACTTCAGGCCCTTACCATATTTTGTTCAAGAAAAATATTATAATTTTTCCCTTATTTTGAGATTTTTTAATATCAATTTCCCATTTGCATTTTATTTTGTTATCAAGTTTATATATAAAATGGGAAGAAAATAAGGTGGGCTTGTGTTCACTAATAAGAAATAAAACCTTAGAAAATAAATATATTGGGGTTAACACAATTCTGACATAAGAAGACCTAGTAGTAGTAAAGATAATAATTCAAAGGGCAGCAAATGTTTTCAAGATTAAACATCTACACAGTAACAACCTAATGTCCTGATTAATTAATTGTTACAGGTTAAGTGACAATAACAGCTTTATGGACTGCTCGGGAAGAGGGAGGTTCAGTAGCAGCAAAGGATAAAAGAATTTTCATGTCGTAAATTCCAAAGAATCGCTGTGATAAACAAGGGGTAAGAAGGTGAAAAGGCTTGCAGAAATCAACAGTCTTGGTGGTTAAGGAAGATTTTAAGACTGGCAGTGTAGTGCAGGGTCGCCCACTATGGCTGGGAGCATTTTTCGCCGCCCGAGGGCCTGGGGAAAGGTGAGAGGAGGAAAGGCTGCCAAGCCAGGTTAGGGAAAGGTAATCTCTAATTCAGTCAAAGGCGCTCTTCAGATGAGAATTCGATATAAACCCTCAGCTACACGACTCCAAGAAGCTATTGTGCGACAAAACAGTTGCAAGTTTCCTTCCCGACCGAATACAATGCAATTCTCAGATCCTGACACTTGTGTCACAAGTTTTAAATTGTCTCCTGGAAATTTTTGCTAGAGATCACATCCAACTGATGCTTGCCACGGTCTGAACATTTTCTTAATTTTAGGCTGCGTTCGCGCAGATACCTTTCACCCTCGTAGGGCTCATCACACAGCGCATGCGCCCGTCTCCGCGCGCGTACACCTTACGGCGCATGCGGCTCTCCCCGGGAGCGTGCGGCGGAAAACGGCGCTCGCGTCCCGCGGTGACGTGAGAAGGCCGCGCGGTCCTTCATTGATTACATCTTCCGCGGGAGTGAAACCTGGCCCACCGCAGTCATGGTGCACTGTGGTTGCGTGTTGTTCAGAAAGGTCCGTGCCCCAAGCCCGAAGGCCAGCTGCTTCTAGCCCCACCTGGGGACGCTGGTGCTCCTTCTCAGCCTCTCCGCTTTTTCTATTTGGGGGCCTCTTTCCTGCTTCTTTCTACCATGGTCTTATCTCCGCCCTTGCAGGAATCGGGGTTGACCTGGGAGGGGGTGTGTCTGCCCCACCTGGTTAGGAAGGTTGTTTGGGTACAAGGGGTGAGATTTCCTTGGGGAATTGTGTGCACGTGGGATGAAGAGCTGGGGTACTTGCCTGCTCTTTGACCTGCAATACGGTATACGTGGAGTGTAGATTTGCTTTTTCTATTGGCTCAAATGGTGTATTTCCCTTTTCAGTAATAATATTCATAGTCCGTTTACATCTATATTTTTTCCTTGAGTGCATTGTTTTTAAGAGCTCTCTAAAAACGATTTTTCATCAATAAATGAAAATTTGCAATGATAGGCTTGCCTTCTTGCGAGAAATTTAGGTCAGTTTTAGAATTGTGTCTGTAAAAAATTTACAGTTGCTTCAACTTTAAAGGCCTCTTTTAGAGCCTTTCTAGTAATGTTTTTTGAAACTAGTAGGCATCATAGCTTGGCCATTACTCTATTAGCAATGATGAGATTGAGATATTCCTTTTAAGTTTGGGTTCGAAATCTTTGATTCTGATCAATCTAGGGCAGTAAAAATTCATAAACTGCATTTTTTGTGGATAAATTACTAAAGACTACTTGTGTAGCAGCGTTACTGTCATTGAAAGTCACTTCCAGTCAATGTCGTTTGTAAGTGGAATCTATCCCTTGCATGTGATGCTTTTCTGATCTAGCCTTGCATAACCGAAGAATAATTTCTTCACCCCCAGAGAAAAATACCCTGGTTGGCCCTCACATTTACCTTTTATATATTCTTCCTACCCTGTTCTCATACCACATGGTTTCATGACTACATTTGCATACTTAAATGAATCCCTGCTAGGACCCATCCACTGCAGTATTAGATCTAGACTGCATCAGAATCACTGAGGGAGCTTTTGCTAAGTGTGCTGGCTTGACCAATGGTCATTCCCTCCTCCAAAGTATATCAGAATGGTCAGTGGAATATATGTAATTTGAAAAATGTTTCCAAGTGTTTTTGATACTTAAATCTATCTCAAATGACTAAAGATGTGAAGATTATGAATTTAAGAAATTACTCTAAAGATAATCTCGATAGTCTGAGAGGTTAATACATAGATTTTTTACCTGCAAGAAGGTGTTGATTTAATGACGGTAACAAAAGTATAAGATTTCAAAAAGTGTATTAATAGAGATATAATCAAATTGCTAAGAGCCGAGCAAAGTTGATGATAAGTGTTGATTAGAGGAATTAAGAAAGATACCATGCGAGGTTGGTGGGGGTGTGTATAACAGGGACAAATGGTAATGGAAAAATTCAATTGAAAAATAGAGACATCAGCAAATAAGACATTTAGGTGGGTTTATGATAGAAGAGAACAAATGAAGGGAGCGCGCTGGGTGGAGGAGGGCAAAGGGTGAAAGATTGGGACAACTGCAATAGAATAACAGAAAAGAACAAATCACGTAAGCAGGGGAAAAGCAAAGTGGCATGGAGATGTGGAGTATAACACAGAGTACAGAGCAAAAGAGGAAGAGGACACAAGAGGACCAGAATGAATGGGAATGGAGCTGAGGGGAGCTTAAGAGCCTTGAATATAGTACTGAGAATTTTAGACTATTTCATAAACAGCAAAACAAAGTGCACAAATGGTTTTTGAATAAGAGAGAAACATGATTAGAAATCCATTTTCAGGAAAATAGCTCAGGCAGCAAGATGAGGGATGCACTGAGGAAGGAATGACTAGATACTTGTTGAGATACTAGGGCAGTTTGCACCAGGAAGGAAGGAGCTAGGGCTTTGGGTGGGGGGAGAGGCGTTGAGGAGGGGAGAAGCAGGTGTAGGAAAGATTCCCATGCTTAATGAGTAGTAAACTATGGTTCCTTTATTTGAAAGAACATTGGTGGAACAGACTTTACGTAAGGAAAAGTTTGGTTTTGTCATATTAACTTGAATTTGAGATGACTGTTTTCCTTTCAGTACCCATGAACAAGTTACATATTTGAGGGGTTTCAAATGTAAGTTAAGTACAGATCTTGTTCTCAGTTGATTTAGACTAAGCTTACATCCTGGTGATGTCCAACAGACTGGACATAGAGAATATCTTACCTAGGTAATAATAGTTAATGATACAGGCTGAGATTGCCCAGGGGAGACAGTCTAGATCGAAAAGTGGACCAATGTCAGAGATCTTGAGGATAGATAGGACCACAATTGATAATTGGGAAAAAATCTGGGCGGGGGGCGGGGTGGGGGGTAGTGGTTAAGAGTATGATGGAAAGAGGTCAGACAGGAGATGACCTGAGAAAAGACTAAGTTTGGCATGCAGGAAGTCATTGTTGACTTCTTGAGGCATTTTAGTGGCAACACAGAACTAGAAAGGAGTTCTAAATTGGTGAGCACATTTGGTGTACAAATGTTCACTTTCTCTCTCCCTCTCTTTTTAAGTATGGAAACTTCATTGATAACCTAAGACTCTTCACCAGGGGAGGAAGTGGCGGGATGGGCTATCCTCGTTTTGGTGGAGAAGGCGGAAAAGGCGGTGACGTCTGGGTTGTAGCCCATAAAAGAATGACTTTAAAACAACTTAAAGACAAATACCCTCAAAAGCGGTTTGTGGCTGGAGAAGGGGCAAACAGTCGGTGAGTATTTACCGAATGACTTTGATTTTATAAAAGTAATCCCTCCCAGAAGAAAAACAGTTAAAAGATAAAAGTATAATTAGTAATTTGACTTAATTTACATCCTATATTTGTAATGAACAAAAATCTACATTTGTCTCAACTCTGGTAAAGGTAAAAGATAGGTTCTAAGAAATGTTTTGGCGCTTTCCAACTTTTTATCCTTTTCTTCTCCCAGTTTCTTTTTTGATTCTTCTGCACTTCCTCTGTAGAAACAGAAAGTGATCCAAATTCCCACTGTTTCCTTCTTAAATTATCTTTGACAGTCCTTAAGAAACCTTTCTCAATCTCAAATGAGCTGCTCCACCTCATCACCACCAGTAGTTCTGCGTGCATCTCTTAGGCAGCGCTGGAAATTTAGAGCTTGTTTCACTGATACATCTGTTGTATGTTTTCCCTTTTGCTTCTGTTCTTTCTATGAGAGCAAAACCACGCCTTTGTTTTTCACTAATGTTTGTTGTTCTCTGTGGAATGTACTATGTTGGCCTCAAAATCTGAGAAGAATTTGTTCTTTTGTTATAAAGAAAACGAAAAAAATTCTTAAAGCTTCCATCAAAACACCTCCTGTGATTCCTCAGACCTATCTCATTCTGTTATTCCAGAGGAGGTATTGGTATAAAGGCTAGAAACATGTCCCTCTTTTTTTTTTCTTCCCCAAAAAGTGTTTAAAAACAAACAAACAAGCAAAAACAAGAGTCAATCCGATTTAGAGAGGCAGGGGAGAGGTAGAGGAACACCTCGTTGCTCTTCCATTTATATATTTATGTGTCCATGGGTTGGTTCTTGTGTGTGCCCTGACCAGGATGACAACCTTGGTGTATGGGGACGACGCTCTAACTAACTGAGCTACCCGGCGAGGGCCCCCACAGAAGTGTTTTGATATATTTATTTGTCACAATAGCAAATGATGGAATGTGGCACTTACTGGGGGAGGAGTATATGCAAAGGATAGAGGCTGGGATGCTGACCAGCCCGTCACACAGACACTTCCCACAACACCAACAACAAATTGTCCTGCCCCGAATATGCAGCAGCATCACCTGCTTGTACATGTATCCTTGGGGAAACCCCTTACATTTCTTTTGAGCGTTTTTGTTTATGAATAATCTGAAACTTTTTTTATCCTCACCAGAGGACATGCTTATTGATTTTTAAGAGGAGAACGGAGAGAGAGAGAGAAAATGGATCAGATGCCTCTCACACACGCCCCAACCAGGGACTGAATCTGAAACCTAGGCATGAGCTCTGACTAGGAATTGAACCTGTGACCTTTCAGTTTCCTGGATGACACTCCAACCAACTGAGCCACACCAGCCTGGGCAAAACCGTTTTATAAGACACATTTTGAGAGCCTTGTATTTGTTAGAATTCAGTAATCAAAGTTTTGAGTATAGAATGTTATTTTACTATTTTGATGTTACAGGTAGGAAGTAACAGCAGTTTACATCCTAAAGTAAATATTCTTACCATTTTATAATTTCTTTTGAAAAATAAAGTTGCTGTAATTCCAGCCCTGTTCTGTGTTCAGATCAGTGGCATACTAAAGATAGTATACAATATTTAAATGGTAAGAGATATTTATTTATTTATTTATCTATCTATTTATTTGTAGGCTTTAATTAATTTTTTAATATATTTTATTGATTATGCTATTACAGTTGTCCCATCTCCTCCCTCCCCTGCCCTGCACACCCCTTCCCCCCACACTCCCCCTCTTTAGTTCATGTCCATGGGTCATATATATGAGTTCTTTGGCTTCTACATTTCCTATACTATTCTTAACCTCCCCCTGTCTATCCTCTACCTACCATTTATGCTTCTTATTCCCTGTACCTTTTCCCCCTCTCTCCCTGCCCACTCCCCTGATGATAACATTCCATGTGATCTCCATTTCTGTAATTCTGTACCTGTTCTAGTTGTTTGCTTAGTTTGTCTTTGTTTTGTTTTGTTTTGTTTTTTTTAGACTCGGTTGTTAACAATTGTGAGTTTGTTGTCATTTTACTGTTCATAGTTTTGATCTTCATTTTCTTAGATAAGTCCCTTTAACATTTCATATAATAAGGGCTTGGTGATGATGAATTCTTTAACTTGACCTTATTTGGGAAGCATTTCATCTGCCTTTCCATTCTAAATGATAGCTTTGCTGCATAGAGTAATCTTGGATGGAGGTCCTTGCCTTTCATGACTTGGAATACTTCTTCCCAACTCCTTCTTGCCTCTAAGGTTTCTTTTGAGAAATCAGCTGATAGTCTTATGGGAACTCCTTTGTAGGTAACTGTCTTCTTTTCTCTTGCTGCTTTTAAGATTCTCTCTTTATCTTTAATCTTGGGTAATGTAATTATGATGTGCCTTGGTGTGTTCCTCCTTGGGTCCAACTTCTTTGGGACTCTGAGCTTCCTGTACTTCCTGAAAGTCTATTTCCTTTGCCAGATTGGGAGAGTTCTCCTTCATTATGTTTTCAAATACATTTTCAATTTCTTGCTCTTCCTCTTCTCCTTCTGGCACCCCTATGATTTGGATGATGGAACGTTTAAAGACATCCTGGAGGTTCCTAAGCTTCTCCTTGTTTTTTTTGAATTCTTGTTTCTTCATTTTGTTCTGGTTGAATGTTTCTTTCTTTCTTCTGGTCCACACCATTGATTTGAGTCCCGGTTTTCTTCCCCTCACTGTTGGTTCCCTGTACATTTTCCTTTATTTCACTTAGCGTAGCCTTCATTTGTTCATCTAATTTGCGACCAAATTCAACCGATTCTGTGAGCATCCTGATTACCAGTGTTTTGAACTGTGCATCTGATAGGTTGGCTATGTCTTTGTTGCTTAGTTTTATTTTTTCTGGAGCTTTGAACTGTTCTTTCATTTGGGCCTTTTTTTTTTTTTTTGGTCTTGGTGCGCCTGTTATGTAGTGAGGGGTGGAGCCTTAGGTGTTCACCGGGGCTGGGCAACCCATGTTGCTGCTTTGTGGTGTTGTCTGTGGATGAGGGGTCCGAGTGGGAACAGTGCTGCTTGCTCTGCTCTCTGCCGGTTTTCAGTCACTTCTCCCACTACCCACATTCAAATTGGGCCCTTCTGGTGCTGATTTCCGGTGGGAGGGCTTGTGTATGCTCTAGGACCCTGTGAGTCTCTCTAACGAGCTCTCCTGTGAGTCTGGGAGTTTCTCCCGCTGCCACCGCCTCAACCCCCACAGGAGCTTTCAGTCAGAGGTTTGAGACTTTATTTCCCCGTACTGGGACTCTGGGTTGCCGGGTCTGTCTCGCTCCCCAGTTGTTCCTCCACTGTACTGCATGTCTAGGATACAATGATGATCTAAACTGATGTATTCCCTGCCCTTCTGGAAGTTACTGTAGTGTAGTGGGAGAGTAGACATTAATCGAGTACATGAAAAATGGAAAATGATGAGAGCCTACATGTGTGTGTAGGTCTGGGAATTCTGCCCTAATCATGGAGGTCAGGAATAAAAGGATTTTATAAAAGATCAACCATCTCTAATTTCGAAAATAACCACTATTAACCTTTTCTTGACTTTTTCTTAGATTCTTCTGTTTGTAGGGTCCTCTTTTTACTTAGTTTTTTTTCTGTGCCAGAAGATTGTTCAAAATGGCTGCATAGTGTTGGAAATAACATCATCTTGTCACTCATCTGTTTAGGTGGTTAATTGGCTTTTTACTGTTATATTCAACAGTGCAACACACATCCCTGTGTATATAGTAGTTTACATGGTTGTTCAGTTATTTACTTTTAGGATAAATTCCCTGAAGTGAGTTTACTAGTTAGAAGTTTGTACCAATTTATTCTGTCATGAGTGATGTGAGAGTAACCAGATGAGCCCCTTATAATTAAAGTACTCTCGTTGGAGGTCAGTTTTTTAAAAGCTTTGTTATTCAGTTGATTTTTCATTTTTTCTAGTTATTGGTGATTTCTTCATTTCAGGTGTACAATATATTAGTTCATTATAATTTGTAATGTCCTTTGGCGGTAGCTTCGCGCAGTGGCAGTACCGTAGCCAATGAGGTTTATCCGAGGTGCGATTATCGCTCATTGAAAACTTTTCCCAGTGACTTTTTGTAGTGAGCTTGGTGTCTTGAACCATTACTTAATATTATTTTTATTGGGGTGTGATAGTCTAAAGTACAAATGAATAGAGATAATTTTATGTTTGCTCTAATATTTGGCCACGTAGCATCTACATTAGACGAGTTGGTTGATAGTCCTCTTTATAGACCATTATGTTTGCCTGAAGCATAAGCCATTTAATTGTGTGGGTTTTCCTTATTTTAATTTAGCTTTGTTTTTTGTAGGGTTAGTGCACTGAAAGGCTCCAAAGGAAAAGACTGTGAAATTCCTGTACCTGTGGGTATTTCAGTAACTGATGAAAATGGTAAAATTATAGGTAAGTGTACTGTAGATTCTAAGGTGAAAAATGTGCATATTTTCTAAATTGTTTGGGAGCTGTGGGGAATAGTACCTCTTGAGTTTCAGAATTTTTTAAAAACATTAACTATTTCAGTTGCTAATTTATAAAAGAACTTTAAAAAATCTTCTATAAAGGTTGTTCAATATTAACTGCTAGATTTAAGATTTTTAAAATATTAGAATATTTACTTGGTTTTAAAACATAAACTAGTCTCAACCACTTACAAAGTTTTTCTAGGGACAAACTTTTAATAGAAACTCCTGGCATCTATTTTGAAAGAAAAATACCATTAGTGATTAAGTCTGCTTACTAATCTTATCTCTAAGTATCTTTATCTCTCTTTTTAAGGAGAACTCGATAAAGAAACTGACAGAATTTTGGTAGCTGAAGGAGGTCTTGGTGGTAAATTTCTCACAAATTTCCTACCATTGAAAGGCCAGAAGCGAATAATTCGCCTGGATCTCAAACTCATAGCTGACGTAGGTCTGGTGGGGTAAGCATCACTCATGTGTTTATTTTGTACGTCCAGAGAGTTCACAGACAGGAAGTAAATAGAAACAGTGGTCTGGCGCCAGCACTGTTTCTAGTTTATGGGATTTTTGCATGGTTTGTGTGCTTAGAGACAAGGCTGTTAAATATAGTTATTTTCACGATGTTAGCATCGAGTTTCATGTTCACTATTCATTTGTCAACAGTCATGGCAACTGATTAGGCCAGTGAAGTGTTAGAAAATGAATAAAGAAAAAGATTAGCCAAATCCAGTAATGTAAGAAGGTAAAAGAATGTTACCAGGTATTAAGGAATAAAATAATAAATCTGAACAAACCACGTTTTTAAAAGTGTATTCAAGGAAACAAAAAGAAGGAGAAAAATGATTAAGATATACTTACAAGTATTAATAGAGCTATTGAAGTATCATTAATCAGATGGCTCGAGGCCGGCACAGGCAGTCTCAACTCCTCAGGCTTACACACTGTTGAGCACCAAGCTGGATCTTGCTACGACTGCTTTCCTGTCCTCTGTGCCCTGCTTAGGATCGGTCCATTCTCGGTGCCGTAGACAACCTCACAACATTGTCCTCCACGAGCCTCCATGTTTTTCATGAAGCAAGGCTGTTTAGTTTTAGGTTAGTAGTGCTGCACCCAGCCAGCCGGAGAGAGAGAGAGATGGCAAGATGGAGAGTTGATAAAGGAAGAGAACACCTTTGTGTCTCTCATCTCCTCTCCTCCTCCTCCTCCTCCTCCTCCTTCTCCTCCTCGCCGGCCCCCAAAGTATTACACCGTAGTCAGACGGAGGCCTAAGGAAGATGTAGGGGAAACTGCTGCCAAACTGAGTACCAACTCCCATTCCTTCCTTGCCTTCCCATAGGTTCTTCCTGAGCTCCCCTCACCTTCCTCCCCAGCCATCTCACTGCTTCTTTACCACACTCTTCAGGCTCAATCCCTCACCTCTTGCCATGCCTGTCTGGGTCTTAACAGTGGTCGCTTGGAGTTCACAGAGGTCCCATTCCTGCTGAAGTTGTAACAGGGAAAGATGTGATCTTGGCATTCAAGCTTGCCATTCATGTACTTTTTTTCCAATAAAACATAGTGATGACGTTTATGAGTCATAGGTTCTGTAATAACATATTTTTCAAACATCGTTTTAATAGGGTTTTATGGATAAGGCTAAGAATCCAGCCATTTACTTTCTCATTTGGTAGAAAAATGAGTTCCAAGTGTCATGGAGACACCTTTACAGATGAAGAAGAGACTAGCAAGGCTGAGTAGTAAAAGTTGGAGGGGGGCGGGGAACTCAAGTGAGACTCTTTGGGTTAGAATCTCAAATCCTCGGGAGGCCAGCTGGCTAGTCTTAGATATGTTTTACAGTTTCTCTTTTTATTTACTCATTTTTAATAGCGAATGGAGAGTTCTCACCTTAAAATGTTGGTAAGATTCTGCATTTGCAACACAACACTTGCCTGGGATTTGTGAATGCTCAGTGAATGTCATGGTCCTTACATTGCCAACTTACTAGACACTACCGTAGTGAAACACTTACAAGCTTTTCAGAAGTGGGCTTGAAGTTACAGTCAGTAATTAACACATCATGATTCTTAAGTATAATGTTTAACATGTTTTCCAGTGCTTTTAAAGTAGGCAACTATTCTTAAAAAGTTACTAAATGTGAATACCTGCATAAGCAGATATTTTTTTTAGCTGGTTTCAGGAATGAACTGAATCTCAAAAGAAAGATACGTACCTGAAACACGTGTACTGCTGTTGCCAAAGCTGCTCTTAGTACTGCACCTTAGAACAAAGGTGTATAACTAATACACTTGTGCTACTGGTGTCCCAGAGAAACATCGTTTGGTTTCCTTTTGTCCGTGCCCCACACTGCAACCCAGGCATGTACCCTGACCAGGAATCAAACCTGTGACCTTTCACTTTGTGAAACAGCCCAACCCACTGTGCCACACCGGTCAGGGCAGCATGAATTTATCTTTACCTATTTCATAAGTATATTTTGTTCCTCAAGTTTTTCAAAATTATTTTAAATTTATGCTCTACTTTTAATCCCAGAAATACTCAAGAAGTTTGCTTCTTAAAATGTTTAGAATTCAGAGATAAATAAGTATTAATAGTATTGAAATTTGTTGTGATTTATAAATTTTCTCATTTCAGATTCCCAAATGCTGGAAAATCCTCTTTGCTAAGTCAGATTTCTCACGCAAAACCTGCAATTGCAGATTATGCATGTAAGTATCATTTATTTTGTATTTTAATGTGTGGTGGTGGGTTTTTAAAGACTAATCTTTTAGTATGAATAAAATGACAACTCTGAGGGTAGCCTTAGTTTGAAGACTCTTGGCAGAACAGATGCATTTCCCATTCATCTGCAGCCTCTATACCCCTCAGCACAGTTTCTAGTACTGATTACTTACTTTGTTGCATTGACTTTCCTGGTACATAATCATTTATTTGGTTTAGTTAGAATTTTATGAGCACCTATTCTTTATCAAGCACAGTGATAAATACTAGGAAGGCAGAGATGAATTCTTTCACTCAAAAATATAGCAAGTATATTTTTCTGGGAACTGTCGTACGTTCTAGAGTTACAAAGTCTG
>VMDR010024734.1:0-14850 GCA_007922815.1 Macrotus californicus | reverse complement strand
CTTTTTGTAAGAAGGTGGAAATTACATGACAAATTTGCATTTGATAAAAGCAGAATAAGCTGTTGACATAAATACAATTGCTTTAAATAGACACAATCATATACTACATCCCATATAGATTTTTCAAAAAACTTTTAGTTTTATTTTTAATTATAGGTAATACCCCCAAATGTAGTCAAACCTACTTAATACGTGTAGAAGATAGAATAATAAAGTATGGATTCTGTCTTAATCACTCTGCTCTGTTAAATATTAAAGGGCTGTTATTAATAGCACTTTTATAATGGATGTCATTTTCTACCTTGAATGAAAACCTCATCTCCTTTCATGTAGTCATTGCAGAGGTTCTATAATCGTTTCTCTTTGGAATCTTGTACCGTAGGAATTTTCTTCTGAGTACATGTCATATCTTCTTTGTATCTGCCCTGGTTCTTGACTTGTAGTAAATGCTCAACAATTGCTTAGGGAATGAATAAGTGACCACGTGATTGAATGAAGGATGGAATAAAAAAGAGAATCTCCTTGTTTAGTTTAAGTAAGTTGTTTCAGGGTTTGGAGTCTGTACTTTTACTGTCAGGGAGATTTTATTTTGTGGTGTTTCAAAAGTAATGATGTTATAATTTAGTTCGATAATAGCTTCTTAGTTACTTTTAGGAATGGAAAATTGATGGAACTAAGTTTTTATCTTAATTATATTTTGAAAAAAATAAAACCTATAGGTCTTACTAGCTTCTTTGTTTGGGGAATGGCTTGAAGATAGTTAACCTGGCCTGAGTATAGGGATGTTTTAAGACAAATTAAAAGTGAATTGTAGACTGAGTTTTCAGGATAAGATTTTAGAAGGAAAGTTCAAGCAAGCTAAGGGCATTCTGATCCTATTTCATGTCCAAGTTAAACTTTAAGAGTAAACCTATTTCTTAACATTTTAATATCATTTAAAAATAGAATTGTGATAGACAAAACTTTACTGTCTGATTAGTCTTTGAATATACATCACTTATTAAATTCCTGCTTGGTAATCAAATAAAGCAAAATAATTGCATGTTGTAAGAAAATAAGGACAAAATGGACTTCTTAAACACCAGTTTCTGTGGCAATGTTTGATGTTCCGTGAACATGATTATGTGATTCAAGAGGTGGGCATTCAGCCTTTGGTAAAAGAGATACACATGTAGGTGATGGACATAAAGTGACCAGGAATTAAAACTAAAGTGGTAGTGCACTGTCTTATCATAGAACTTACTAAGTGTTTGTACATACTCTCTTCCATGGGATTTAAGTAAATTACAGAAATGTACCAGGATTTATCCACCCACTTAGGAAGGGCAAGTTATTTCTGCCATGTTAGATTGAATCCCAAGCTTACATGTCAGTGGTTATATAATACACGCTCCCTTGAAAACTGAATGTAATATTCCTACTTACATCTTAAACTATAAACATTATGTAAATGAACTAGTTCAACTCTGTAAAATGGCAGGCGATCTGATTACAACAATAGCACTGGCCTTGGGATCAAAAGACCTGGGTTAAATATATGACTCATTGAGCCCTGGTTGGTGTGGCTCAGTGGTTGAGTGCTGGCCTGCAAATCAAAGAGTCACTGGTTCAAATCCCGATCTAGGGCACATGCTGGGTTGCAGGCCAGGTATCTAGTAGGGGGCGTGCAAGAGGCAACTGCACACTGGTGTTTCTCTCCCTCTCTTTCTCCCTCCATTCCCTTTTCTAAATAAATAAAATCTTTAAATATATGTAAATATATATGTATGACTCATTGAGTCACTATGAACATTTTGAATAGGTTATCTGTGTTCCAAATTAATCTTCTAAGTGTTTGCAGCCTTGAAAATTTTAGTGTCAACTTCTCTAACAGATGTTTCTAAAACCAGTTTTGGAAGGAATTGTCCTTAGTAAAGCTCATGAGTAAGGTAAGAGATTCTGGTTTTTTTCACAACAGATCCCTAATAAAATACATTCCTTTTAATAGGAACCTGCAGGAGATAACAGTAGCTTAAGCTAAGTGACAATGATTTAAGAAATTTCAGGCAAGCTGCTGAAATAGCAGGTAAAGTTTTCTTAAGTGGATTGGATGATCCATTTAAGGATCCTCGAACCTTGTACTGTTTATTTTATGTCCTTACAGGTCTAATCCTGAAAATAAATTTTACTAGTTTATAAAACAATACATTTTTATTACACAGGCAGACAGGTCAAAGATGAATATTTAATAGAGCCACAGTTTAAACCTACAGTATAAAACAACTTTTGGTCCTAGTGCATCCTTAATTGATATTTGTCTTCTGTTTTCATTGTACAGTTTTTATGAATAGACCAAGATAAACTTTTCTCCTTTATTTATAACAATTCTATTAGAAATAATTTTTTAAAACGTGCAGCCTGATTGCCTTTTGAAGAGTCACCTGGGTAGAGACTAAAGACCAAATAACAACCTTTGTACGGTTATTGCCTTGTAGCCAAAGGTGCCAAAGGTGGCTTAATTTTTTGAAATTAATCTGTCAGTGCTAGATCATTGTTGACAAATCTGTGTATCTGTAAAGATGCGCTATAAGCTCAGGATGGACAAGTGTTTGGACCTCCAGGTCTGGGAAATATGCCATCAATACCCACAGTTGATTCACATGTTTTTTCTGGCTCTTTCCCCTCGTGCCATCTGTGTGTTTGGCACTATGCCTGCTTGCAAGTTGGTCAGACCTGTGCCAACATAATGGAATGTCGATGGATGGTACATAGGATGCTGCAAAATGTAGCATTTTAGAGAGGAAAACCTGCTTCAGGGGGCACCACGTTGGTTCAACATATGGCCTTTCGTGGATACCTGAGGAGAAAGGGTGAACAAAGACGTGCCATCCACAAGTACTTCAAAACGGCAAAAGGAAAAAAAAAGAAAGAAAAAGAAAAAAATAAGAGCACTGTGAAAACCTCTGTGCAAAGTACACAAATGAAATCACCCTCACACACCTTGTGGCTTGACACATTTACCATTAATTCATATGTGGATTACTCATGAAAATTTTGATTAGTGAGGGCCATGCAAATTTTTTACATGGCATATTTAATACTTCAGAAGCATTCCTGATGGTGTGCTCAGGGAAGCTAAGCAGTTCATTAAAATTGGCAATATTCCTTGGAGAAAATATCAATGGTTAAATACTACTCTTAAGATGTGAGGGTCACAGAATGACAGGCTGGGTTTTGTAATTGGTATTAAAAGCATTGAAAAATATGTTGATCCTAATGTTTAATGTCAATAGGTGAGATTTATATAGTTGTTTGAATTAAGCACACTATGTGGGGTTATGATGCAACAAGTTATGTCTTGTTCAAGGGTCCAACAGCTGTCTCTTAAATAACACAGGCACCAGGCACTCGCAGCTAGTTCCTCTGCCACATTTTACATACAGTGTCACCTTGGCATCGTCCTGCCTATAGGTGGAATAGGAAAGAAGGATAAAAAAAGAATCCTGGATGTGTAACTGGTCATAGCCAGAAGTGACACCTGTTACCTTCTCTTACAATCTATAGGCTGAGCTAGTCAATGGTCAGGCTTCTGGGAGATACGTCATTGAACAGAGTATCAGGGAGTATCATCAACAACCTGTGTTGTAGCTGAGAAAGTCAGCAGTAAGTTTTCTTGTTTTGTATAGGAAGTTCAAGGGAGTAATGATATCCAATTTACCTAATTACAGAATCTTGAATTGTCAGGGACCCTAGGAATTTCAGATATGATCACTTCGGAGTTACGCATATGGCTTTCTCATCCTGAGATCCCAGGACTTACACAGTATAGAATGCACCTTCATTTTGCGAATGAATCAATGAATCAATGAATGAGGGCTAAACTTCTATTTTACTCATCAGATTAAAAGAGATTAAATGACTCAAAAATTCCCAAGAGTTCGCTAGGTCTTCTGAGTCCTGGTGCAATTCTGTGCCAGTTCAGGGCATATTGTCTAGCTTTTTGCATAAATGTTTTGAAGCTGGACAATTGTTCCCTTTAAGAAGTTTAAAAACTGATCAAGTACTTTTTGACTATAGGAGTCTGCCATTTTTGCCTCTAAGAAAATATACTTTACATGAAGATCTGGACTTGTTCTGAGCATGCTCTCTTGAGACAGGAGAACATCCTTCATGTGGGTGAATTTACATTTATTGGTTTGTGGGAGGCCTGGAATTTCATTCTTCTCTAATAAAGGCATTCTGCCAAAATGCAGAGATCGTGGTTAGTCATAGTGTAGTACACACTGTGAGCTAGCGAATGTACATTTAATAATGCCACAAGTCCTGCTTTGTAGCATTTACACTTGAAAATATGAGGGCAGACCTACAAAAACATCTGGGCAACCTAATGGTGAAAGCGTTTTAAATCACAATACTGGTAGGGGAAGAATGTTGCTCTGTCTTTAGAATCAGCAGTAAAGAGACCTGGAAATTAAATAAACTGAAGATCGAGTGAGGGGATAGAAAATTTGTACAAGGGCATTGTAAAAGAAGCAAAAAACCTGCCACCACACTTTCTACTTCTTCTTGAGGGAGGTCTGCTAATATGTGTTTTAGAGGAGAAAGGGTCCACAGGATATTTCATCAAAGGCTAAGGAAAATAATTACACATATATACAGATAGGATATAATTTTAAATTGATTTTTGGATACAAAATTGGACAAAGTGGACTAAACATTTTCAATGTCTTCACAAGGCAGTTTTTGAGATAAGGGGAGATAAGAGCAAGTGTGGGAAGTAAGGTTAGGCCATCTTGAAACAAAATGAAAGAAAAAAATTAATTTCGTGAAATGAATAGGATATGAATGCACAAAAATGGGACATTGTATCTGAGCTCTGTGCCTTGACTGCAGCAAGGGGAAAAGGAGGGGCAATGGACAGCTTTACCATAATGTGAAAGTTGGTTCTCTCCTTGACCTTTAGAGAGTAACCAGTGTTGATGTTAGCATTTGCTATCTTGAAGAATTGGAAAAGTTTTAGCATGTCCGAGGGATGATTATGGAATTAACTAAGTTGACTTGATCACATTTTACCTAATTAGTTATGTTGAGAGAAATCCTTTAGTATAGTGACATACTGACCCTTTTAGACAGAGTCAAGTACTGAAAATTACTCACCAAAATACCTGCAAGTACGAGTCTCCAAAATAAAAATTAATTTCAAGTCAACTATAAACTTTTTGTGGCAATTATGTCTTTTACTATTTTGTTTATGGAAAAACAATTTTTTTGGTAATTTTTTGTTTGTTTGTTTCAAATACTGACAGCTTGATGCATATGACTACTTGTTTTAGGACATCCATTCACTTTGAAAACTGTAAACGGAAGAGTGCTTGAAGTTTCACAGTGCACTGCCAATCACAAATCTCAAATAGATGAGGGATGGTCTGAATCACAAGGAAAGCTATAGGAAGAGAAGGCGACAAGTTCATTTCTAGATGCCTCTTAGCTGTAAACCTCCAGCCACTCTTCATTTGTCAACACTGAACTTTAATGAGTCCGGATAAGGAGCTAGTCAATGGATATCCATTTAGCTAGTGATAATCTGAACTCCAGCTGATTGTCCTAGCAGCTGTGTGACTTCATTACCATTAGAAAGGCATGCAGCCAAGCCAGCTGGTACCCAAACAGGCTACTCAATACACAGAGCATATCTATTTGTTGGTTTACACATCAGAATTACACAAGGCACCATGAAAAGTTTGGAGTGTAAAATAGAATCTGCATAAAGATTTAATTTAAAGGGCTTATCATTACTATGCCAAGTACAGCTAGTTAGTTTGTTTTGTCTCTGCTATGATATAGTATATTATGGTTGTTTTCGGTTCTTCCATAAATGCAGCTTACATGCAAAATTTGCATTTAGATACCAAACATAACCGCACATCATAATTTCCCAGTTAAGAAAACATCTTTTTGGTTGTGTTTGTTTTAGTGCTTACAACAGTGCATTTTCATTTTTTTTTTAAGGCAGCTTTAATAGAAAACAGTTTCCGGAACTTGTTAATAGCTAGTTTCCCTTCCATCTGTCCCTTCCTTTCTGTCACCAGTGCCACTGTCTAGGTCAGGCCTGTGTTGCTCTCCTTTGCACTTTCGTAAAGGTTTTCTAACTGGGCTTTGCCCTCTCGTCTCTCACTATCTTCCCTTAGTGTTAGAACTTGTCTTAAATCCCTTCTTTGTTGTGGATAGAAATGTCTTGTGGTGTAGTCTTTGGCCATCTTCACCAGAAGCAACTGAAATACAGATTTTTGCCCCATTTGGACTGAATAAGTCTAAGAATTAGTCTTATGAATACTAACCTTTGAAAACCACTCCTATGTAATAAAGATGTCATTGGTAAAAATCTAATTTTTGCCTTAGATGTATTCTCATTTTGGTAAAATCATTAGCACTTTTACCTAAATAAAAATGAGTCACAATATCCTTTATATGGGAAAAATCAGATAATATAAGTAACCCATGCAGTGATACAGAAGAGAGAAAGCAGTTACAAATCACAGTCTTCAGGACAGTGCAATAGATAAGGATTGAGCAGTTCCCAGAGAAGATAGTCACGCAAATATGGAGTGAATTTTAGGCAAGAATTTTATGAACCATGTCTTACCAAACAAGTTTCTTTTTTTTAAAATTTATTATTGTTCATTTACAGTTGTCTGCATTTTCCCCCCACCCCTCCCCCCTCCAACCCCAGCCAATCCTACCCCCCTCCCCCACTCCCACCCTCCCCCTTGGTTATGTCCATGTGTTCTTTATAGTGTTTCCTGGAAACCCTTCCCTGCACTGTTCTCTCCCCTTCCCCTCTGGCCATTGTTAGATTGTTCTTCAATTTCAATGTCTCTGGTTGTATTTCCAAACAAGTTTCTTTATAAGAACAACTAATACAAGTAGGTTGAGCAGTAGGACTTGTAAAGATGTCGAAGTGCGTAAGAAGATTTGTTTTGTTTTTGTGTTTTTGAGAAACTGGGCAGTAGACAAATGACAGAGGTACAGACGTGCAGATGTTTCTAAAGCAAGGACTTCCCACAACATCCGTGGTGGGGCAAAAGTAGGCTTACAATTTGGGAGTACATGAAACAGTTTATCGTTGCATTATTATTTATTAAATGTTGTCTTGTCCAGGCAAACAACTGTGAACCTGCTTTTCCCCACCCTGTATAGTCACACACATTAGATCCTGGAGAGGCGTATAATCACAGGAGAAAAGACAAAAACATAACTACGAGAACAAACGAGTGAGAACAAAAAGTCAAAGAAGGACAGAAGAAGGCTTTCCAATGTTAGGCTGTCTAGTGGCACTTTAACTTCTGTAAGTCAACTGATTCCTGAAGGGAAGACCACAGAGAGTTCCAGCTGAGGGGAGTAGAAAGCTCGTAGATGAAAGAGAAAAGAGGTCTTGGAGTCAGAATACCGTGGAAGGTTTTTCAAAGACGATGGAAATTGTGCGGGTCTTTGAATTATTAGTGCAAAGCAGCAAGAAGGATTTTGCGGTTGGGATGCACTGTAACAGGAATGATGGCATAGATTATGTCATATTTTCAATTACTCTGCACTGGCATTTCAAGTGGAATTACGAAACCCAAGATCACCTAAATCTAATTCCAAAATTCGTGATCTTTACATTTCTATAAACTATATTTAAGGCTCTATCTAGTGTTTATAAATTATATTTTGGTACAAGAAAAATAGCTATTATCAAGAGTACTTGAGAATTAGAAATGAAGGCCTAAAGGAGAGGAGGTGTGTTTGTCTTACTTGAGTTATCTGTTGCTGTGTAACAAACTTACACAGAATGTAATGACTTAAAACAACCATTTCACTTTGCTCACAGTTTTGTAGGGCACTAATATGGAAAGTGATCAGTGGTTGATTTATCTCTGATTCAGTGACATTAGCTCTGGCAGCCAGGCCTAGAGGGTCTAATTCCAGAATAGCTTCTTCACCCACATTATCTGGTACCTTAGTTCTGCTTGTGTTTTCTTTTTCTCTCCATGGTGGGGAGTTCTCTATTGTCACAGCACAGAAGTCTTAGATTACATGGGTTTCTTACATGGAGCCTGGCTCCCCCCAAAGCAAACATTTCAAAAGCAACTTTCCAAGAGACACAGGTGGAAGCTGCCAGGTCTAGAATGTCATTTTCACTGCATTCTGTTGTTCAAGTCCAGTTTCAAGAAGATTGAAATAGACTACATCTCTCCCTGGGCTATGGCGTGTATAATCAGGTAAAGATAGAATTAATGACAGCCACTACTGAGACAACCTACAACATCCAACTTCTTGTCCCCTCCAAATTTATACCCATTCCATATGCAAAATATATTCAGAATCTCCTAAGACCCCAAAGTCTTAACCCATCAGTTCAAAGTGCAGAGCGTTATTATTTTAATTAGGTCCAGGTATAGATGAAGTCCCTAAGTCTACTTCCTCAGATACAGCTCCTTGAGCATGATTCATCTTAAAGTAAAGACCTATTAACTAAAGAAACAATTTATCTGCATCCCACATACACACCAAACATAAAATGGCATAGGTAACGGCAATAGACATTCTCTTTCAAAAAGCTGGAAAGTCTCAAATACACATCAGTCAGTGGTTCATAGCAATTCTGAAATCCATATTGTCAGTTTCTTATCTAGTAGTACCCACTTCAGCTTTCTGGAGATAATCCTTTGAGCTCTTGGTTCTGCTATTTGAGTCTCTATTTTTTTTTCCAGAAAAAAGATAGTGCATGTTTGGGGACCTAACAGCAAGTCCCCAGAGTAACACTCCCCAGCCACCATGCTGGCAATACCATCAGGTTGGTCATGTTTAGGAGTAGCATATATCATTGCATTTTATTTATATTACTGTCGAAATAGTAAAATGTCAAAGGTAGAGGAGAGATTTTACAAACTGTATAGAAATTGTATTAGATTTACTGTTCGTACATTGATTATTTCCATTTAAGAAAGTTTTGATATCAACAGAAAAACAAGAAACATTTTAATTATATTTTATTGTTTATGTTATTGTAGTTCTCCCAAATTTTTCCTCTTTGTCCCCCTCCATCCAGTCCCCTCTCCACTCCCTCAGACAACCCCCACACTCTTGTCCATGTCCGTGGGTCCTGCATCCACAGGGTGTGGCACAAATAATGCCCCTGCTTTATTACAAAATCATAATCATGTAATTCTGTAACATGACAATATCACTCTCAAGCACACCATATGACATTTTAGATGAAATTTTCAAATTAAAACTATAGTTGATTACATCCATATTATTACCCTGTCAACCACACTCAAGCAGGCCTTACTTCTGCCAGACCCTGTATATTCCTTGTCTACCCTATTCCCCATGCGGTACTTTATATTCCCATGACAGTTCTGTAACTACCGATTTGTACTTCTTAATCCCCTCACCTTTTTCACCCATCCCCTTGACACCCCGCCCACCTGTCAACCATCAAAACATTCTCTCTGTGATTCTGCTTCTGTTCTGATTGCTTCTTCTGTTTTTTAGATTCAATTGTTGGTAGATTTGTATTTATTGTCATCTGATTGTTCACATTTTTTATCATCTTCCTCTTCAAGAAGACCCTTTAACATTTCGTATCATACTGGTTCGGCGATGATGAACTCCTTTAGCTTTTTCTTGTCTGCGAAGCTCTTTATTTGTCCTTTGATTCTAAATGACAGCTTTGCTGGGTAGAGTGAACTTGGTGCAGGTCCTTCGTTTCATCATTTTGCATCAGCTCCTCCCTGTGTGTCTCTGGCGCCTTTCGGTCCGCCGCCCTGGCACTGGGGCTCAGAGGCAGTGAGTCTGAGTAAGTCAGTATGCAGGTGCGAGGGACATTTTAATCTTGTCCACTTTTTATCTCAAGCCCTGACTTCGGCACCAGACATATATTGAAGATTTAATATTAAATGAATTAAGTAAAAAAAAAATGAGCAATCTTTATGCACAGAAAGATCAAAGTACTTATTTTAAAAGCTGATTAATAAAATGTGAAAATTTTATGAACACTTTTATTAAAAAAATGAAGTCTAAGGTAAATTATAGTGTAGCTCAATAAAGTTTTAAAGGGCCAAGATGGTAATTAAATGAAAAATACAAGAATAAGTGTCATTGTTTGGTTTCTAAGGGTTAATATTGCTTTATAGCAAGATAAAAGTCAGGAATATTTAAGAATGTTTTCTATGGAGCACATAAAAGGGGAAACAGAAAGATGTATGTATAAAATATTCAAAAATCCACAACAAATTTATGAGTAATACTTCACAAAGTTAAACATACTGTCGAGTTAGTCTTGATTTAACTTTCTGACCTTTGAGGTTGATCTTTGCGAGGAGAAATGCATCCTCTTCTCCTTGGTACTGCCAGAGAGAAAATCCTGGAATGACCCTCCTGTGTCTGATCCACTACAATGACTTTTAAGTTTTTTGTTTTCAGTATGTGGAAAAATATTTAATTATCCTATCCTTTATCTTACTACACTAGGCCGTGCTTTGAGCAACTGCTGCCATTCACTTTCCAGAGGGAATTTGATCTCTTTATTGCTTGGCATTCAAGTTAGATTACGAGGTATTAAGGGCATACCCCAAGAAGCAAGAGGCACAGCTTTGGCACCAGATCACTAACTCTGCAAAGCATTCCATATATGGGATTTCTTTCGTTTGCTTGTTTGTAAAGGGTATTTTCAGACAAGATGATCTGTGAGATTCTAAATTTATGGTTTTATGATTATGTTTGTTTATCTCTAATTTGGGATGCCTTCCTATTCATTTTTGGTAGTCAAAAAAATCGGAACCACAAGACAGGAGAGTCACACCAAAATGAATCCTTTGGGAGTGATAGTGATCATCAGTAAAAACCGTTGTCTATAGATTATGGTAGCACAAAGCTCACTCATCTTTTCTTCCAAAGATTCCCAAAGGAGCAAAACATATTGAAAAATAAAACAATATGTGTAT
The DNA here is from genome assembly GCA_007922815.1 of Macrotus californicus. NCBI lineage: Eukaryota > Metazoa > Chordata > Mammalia > Chiroptera > Phyllostomidae > Macrotus > Macrotus californicus. The sequence continues at coordinate 3,883 of VMDR010024734.1, read as the reverse complement.
GGTTTTATTATTACATACATATACATATATTGCATGTGTATTATATACTGAAAAACATTATATTACATATATGCATATATTATATATATTGCATATATACATTAATACATATATAAATATATATTTAATCAAATAAAGACTTGCTTCCCACTAAAGCTGATAATTCTATGCTTCAAACAACTTCTAGATGTCAACTCAGGATAAATGGGTTATATTTCTAGGCATACTAGGAAAAAGGCCAGAAAATAAATTTGAGTATAAATATATTGGGGGCATAATTTGCTGCATTTTAGCACTTCAGAAACCTGTGCAAAAGCTCTTCGAGACAGAATCAGAGCTCCGTTTTTATAATGGGGCCATCTCTAAGAAATACCGTTTTCCTCCCTCTGTTCAAGAACTTACGAGTACTCGATTGTCAATCAAATCCAGTTAAAACCCTTTACCCTCACATTTTCAACACCTTTTAAGTTTAGACACAGTGTCTTTTCTTCCTCTTCTAAACCCAGTGTTCTTCTAGCTCCAGTCCCAAGTGATTCCTCCTTTTTCCTGCCGATTCTTATCTGTTCCCACATGAGGGCAATTAGTGAATTTAAGGGAAGTAAAGTAGTGTATTACTATAGAAAGTGATTAGAGGTTCTGACATTTTCAGTCTGTTGCAATGAATACTTTCTCGGTGTAAATCCATATTAGTTTGGCCCTATTTTGTCCTTTCCAGCAAAAAGCTGACAAGTGCTTATGGATGGATAACTTCTTGGTCTCTCCCTATAGAATAGTATACATTTTGAAGCAAAAAGAGCAACAAAAGTGGCAATTCCCTAAAATCACTGTCAATAAATGTTTGTATGACTTATCTTAAATTACAAAGGATGCCTACTTTAATTTACAAGTCTTTTGTTCCACTCCTGGTTAGCACCAACATTTAGAAAGTTTCTTTACTTCTCTGAATCTCTGAGCTTGAATCTCTTAAAAGAATGTTCAAATTTTTAAAATTCCATAGCTTGTTAGTTGTGCTATGTTTTTTTTTAATTTGCATTATTATGATTTTATAATACTGTGTGTTAATTAAGTTGGCTATATTAATGTTCCCTTGGGGGAGCAATTTTTTAAAATGAAGCACTTAAGTTTGTGAATATATTTTAATGAGATTTAAATTAAGCAAGGTAAGCATCTTTAACAAAAGCTATTAAGGAGAATGTGTAAGGTGGCAAATTTGCCTCACTAAGACAATGTTTGTTTGCTAAGGTACACTTAACAAATTAAAGAGGAGTAGGTATAAATTACATATCTTTTGAAATGGAACATGTATCTAAACTGAATTTAAACCATTCAGAGATAATAAAGAATGATTATCGCCTCATATGTTTTAAAAGTGTAACAATGTAAGTGGGACATAAAAATCTAAAAGAAGTAAAGACGTATTAAATATATAAAGGTATTTTAAATATATTTAAATGTACAACGAAACTTTTATTGTGAGTTTTAGTAGTATTAGGATGTCGGTTGTCCTTCCTCAAGAGGCACCGTGTGATGTATGGCGTTTCTTTCGGTTTGGTGGTATTGCATATGAGACAAGCAGCCATCTCCTACAGCAGAGGGAGGCAGTTCAACTGGATTTGAATGTCATTTGAAACCAGATCTTGGTTATGCACTACTGCTCAGCTCACCTAACATTGTTGCACCTCAGTTTGCTCAACTCTATGTAGAGTAATATCCAGCCTTCAATAACTTCAGCAAGTTACTATTCTTCCAGGTGATCCTGCTGAATTTCAGCCTTTGCCAACTGGCTCTGGTCATTTGGTGTTTTCTGGATTATGCAATATAGGCTCTTTAATCTAAATTGTCCCTGGCTGGATGTATACTGAGGAATGTAATGACACATTCTGTTAGATGCCCTGTTTGAAGAACCCAGAAGTACAGACTTGACCGAGGAAGACATTCTCTGTGATGTGGGCAATGGAGTTCGGAATTTGGTGTCATTTTCCCGCAATTGTAATTCAGGGTCAGTATGGAGGGCTTGTGTTGAAAACTAGGCAGGATCACTTCGCTTTCCACTCTCCTACCTTATGCAATCTACACCTTGAAGTACACTCACATTATTTTTTAGAAATACATTTCTATTAGGTATATTGATTTTTGACATCTTACCAGAAAATGGGGTGGCATAATTGCCAACATAATTTTAGTAGTAACTAAAAATTTTAGTAGTAACTACTATTATTCCCTCTCACCTATTTTCAGTTTTATTGCAAAAGATATTACTTCTGCTGTTTTCAAGAATTTCAGTATATGGTCCGTGCCTCTTCATCATTAATGCATCCCCAGTGAGATTCAAAGAAAATAAGACAGGGTGGAAGAAGTTTATAAATATGTTGATTTGCCTGAGTGCAGGTCTATGTTTTATTTAATTTTGTTGACTTGGAAACTAGCACATAGTAGGTGCTCAATAAATATTTATTCGGAAAATGATTTTCAAAGTTATTTTGATAAAAATGGGCATTTTAAACAAAGTATATATGCCACTGCACCATTCTTTTTTTTCTTCTTTTATTCTTTTTTCTTGAATCAGTGATGAAGTAAAAGAACCTGAAAAGGTGCCATTTTGCAAAGGAATAGTTATTTGTAACTAGGAAACAAATACTCATCCATCTTACTGTCTTATCACCTTTTATATTTTTAATATGTCACTGAGGTTAACCTTAAAATTCCAGGAACAAATAATTTCAGGCAATTATTATAAGTTTGACCTTATGGGCATTATTGCCACAATCTCTATTTGAAATTGAAAGACAAATCTTATGCGCACATTTGATAAAACATGGACTATTTAATTGTTAAAGGTGAGGCAAAAAATGCTACTTCAATACATTTTTAAAATGGAAGTCAGTAGGTTAAATATTAATTGGAATGTCTACAATAATGGGGACCTCTGCTATTTAAGGAGGTCATTATTCCAATGTGCAGTCAACAAGCATATTGATTAGAATTAATTCACTACAAAAAATCTCTAATCATTTTTAACTTATTTTTTTTCTCTCTATAACAGTAGCCTGAAGCTTGTCTTTTTTTTGGGGGGGGGGTCAATTTAGCAAAAAATTTGCAATTAATCATTTGCTGATTGCAATGAATGGTCTGTCAATAATATGCAACTCACATCGTTAAAATGGTTATACTGAGCTTTATTGTTTTCTTTTTGTCTTGGGAATGCTTTGTGTAGCTATGTTTCCTAGAATGGATTTTGAATAGTTGTTTTGAGGTACTGTATGCCAGTTTTAAAAAGACACTACAGGCTGCTCTGAGGGTATTAATGAAGATATGCCCTAACTTTCTTTTGGCATTACAATATTTGGACATCTGTTCTGACTCCTTATATGTGAAATAAAACTCATACCAGATAGTAGAATAAATGAAGGGTTTCATTATCTTAAATGTCATAACATTTGTTTGAATTATCATGTGTAGATTTTAAATGCTGAAATTGTCATCTTGGTTTTGTTTCATCTATTTTGCTGTCCTTTCAAAAGACTATAAGCCTGAAAAATTCTTTTTTTCCATTGCATTAATAATTTAAAAGAAATAATTTACAATTTTATGCAATAACAGTGAAATTGTTGTGGATGAGCTATATAGTGTGGTAATTTCTAAAAGCATAAATATTTTACTGAGAGAAACTTACCCTTTTAAAGCACAAAAGGTTTCTTGTTATAATGGCAGTGTATTTAGTGACAAATGGTGCATTTTTAAAAAGCCATTTGTTGACCATTATTATAGCTCTCTTTGTGTAATGGTGTTATAGATTCTTAGGTATGCACTTATTAAATTCTTTTCCATTGTGTGTATCAGAAAGGATTTGTCTCTGAATTCCATGGTGCAACTAATTAGTGGC
>VMDR010024733.1:0-14848 GCA_007922815.1 Macrotus californicus | reverse complement strand
AGACAGGGGGAGGTTAAGAATAGTATAGGAAATGTAGAAGCCAAAGAACTTATATATATGACCCATGGACATGAACTAAAGAGGGAAAATGTGGGTGGGAGGGGGTGTGCAGGGCAGAGGGGAATGAAGGGGGAAAATGGGACAACTGTAATAGCATAATCAATAAAATATATTTTAAAAATGCAAAGTGAATGCGAACAGTCAGACAATCAGCAATGAGCAGTGTCCATATGAGAGACATGAATGAAAAAGGACAGAAGCAGAATGTAAGCAATGCTTCACTGTTTTATCCTCAATTGCATACGCACTTCTTCTCAAGATTGGTGTCTCTTCATCAGTACTCACTGATGAGTCAGGTCCCAGGATCTTGTGGATGGTAGGCTGGTTCCAAACAAAGGCACAGAAGATTGAAAGACCTCCCTCGGGGGTTACTAGCAGATGTCCTAACAGCAGAAGTAGCAGCTTCTGATCAGGGTAGCTTCCTGTCCAAGACCTCCTCAGCCTACTTCAGAAATAAACACCTTATATGTGGTTTTCCCTGAACAGCCAGCACTACACTGAAGAGAAAACACTCAGCTATTTATGACAGGTGCAGGAATTTTTTCAAGTCTATATGTGTGTTATGCTATAAATTACTCTGTTTGTGGGTGTGTGACTAAATATCCATGTATATAGATGTGTATACACACACACACACAGTATGTTACAATTAAAACCAGGTTGTTGACAGCCACTCAAATCCAGGGAAATTTATGGCTCTAAATGCAGGCACACTTTCAGGATAAAGACAGGAGGATTATAAATGCTTCAACAATTACCAGAATAAATAAAGTGCCTGAGAAGCATACACATTTGCAGCACAGCCTTGCTGGTTCACACTGATGACCAGCAGACCTGTTGCAAATGAGAGCCTGGGAGACCAAACATGATTAAAAATGCAAAGATGCTGCACCCAGGTGACATGCTTTATTTGACAGTGAAATCTGGACTCAAAGGCACCAGTGCAATCTATGATCAGAGCACTTTTTGGTAACTTGCTGGCCCACTGAGACCCACTGCGAAGGAATCACACAGTACAGGACCCTCTTCAAGCTGGCCGAGTTCTTTACAGCCATTAGCAATTCCACTTTGAGGCTATCCTTCAATAACACAATTATTTTTTCACTGAGAATTGGTAGTTTGTGTACTACCAAGATGAGCCCCAGACGTTGTCAGGAATGAGTGTGCATAACACATAATTCTGAGCATCTGAATTCTGGACTTTAAGCAGATACGGGAAAATGAATGGCTGTGCTGAAGCTGATGAGCAGGTGTCCTTTTACTAAAACTAGAATAGCTGAGGCTATAGTCAGGTTTCAGAAAATTCAAAAGTCTAGTGTATAAGACACAAAAACGCCCAAAGGAAGGACCCAGTTCTCATTTCCTTGCTGTCTCAATATAATTTTATTCTAGTTATTCTACTGTATATTATTTGTTTTATATACATATGTACACATCCATACATAGGATATTTATAATTTTTTTTAAAAAAACTCATAAATTCAAAGAAGAATACAAATGTCTTAGGTCTCAGCTCAAAGGTTGAGAAGAGGATTCATGATTTATTGACTTAGTAAGGAAGGGCTCCCAAGAGAAACTCCTGAGGGAGTGGCAAGCAGCAGGACTGGAGAAGGCAGGAAGCCGTGCGTGGGTAGGATTTGGGGTACAGTCCTCTGGAGGGAGTGTTCCCCCATGGACAAGGGACCTGGACCCACACTGGTTCACCAATCAATGGCTGGCTGAAGGCCGCACTCCCCACTTGCAACAGCCATAGTGAGGTTAGTAACTCCGGGTGGTCTTGCAAAGATGGCTGCAAGTTCAACCACTGGGAGGAAAGGGGGTGGGGAGAAGGGGGAAGCTCACAAACCTGGTGAATGTTGCCTGAGGGGATCTGAGTGGTTCTCTGGCACCTGCCACTACAACAAAGCAACAAATGGCCCATATCTTCCTGCCATGGAATCGCCTATTGATTTTTTAAAATGAAGGTGAGGGTAGAAGCTAATATTCCTTTAATCATATCATGAATTATATTTACTAATTTTTTAAGCTTTCAAACAATATAGTTTTGGCCTGTGGCAATGCGAAGGCTCTTACCCATTATTACTGAGAAGCTAAATCTGTAGGATTTGTAACTGTAACTGCAGTCTGTTTGATCTACCTGGAAGAACTAAAAATATTAGTATTTTTCAAAGCAATGAAAGTTTTACTATAAAAAGTCTCATTAGAAAGTTATCTGTCCCTGAAACATATAGGCTCTCAGAAGGTCTGATGCAAAAAAATCAACTTTTTATACTTTTCTTCTGCCTTTTGGCTTCTATCACAAATTGAGGCAATTCAAAAGGAAAACAAGGTCTGCAGTTTTCTATCACACGGCCAGGTTCTGAGGTGAGCCGGACACATCCATTCTCTGCTGTTTCAATGCGCTTTGCTGACTTAACTGCTGTTTCCAAAGCTATAAATTGTCATCAAACCATGAGTATCCTGTGTCCCCAGTTGTAAAAAGACCACCCTCATTTTAATACCACCTTGGCAAATCTTCCAGTCTGTGAGTTTTTAAATCTTTGTAGTGTTATGGGAGATCATTGGCGGGAGAGGAAGTTCCTGGGTCTGGAGAAGATGAGGAGTATGGTGGTACAAAGACCCTTTCAGGATGAGTGCAGGGAATCAGCAGGGAAATACCATGTTGCTGCAGCTCTTTGCTACAGGATGCTTGACAACACACAAGGGCCTGAGTCACAGACAGTCTCTTGGTTTGGTGAAGACAGAATAAAAACTAAAATGGTTGGGAAAAAATGGGCAAGAAACAATGCTTGATTGATGACTTAACAGAGGGCTTAAATTTTTTCTTTTTTTGTGTTTGTGATGCAGAAAATTGAGCAGGACACAAGTAACTTCTCAACCTTTTCAGGAGGTCAGTGAGAAGTCATGCCCGGTGTTTTGGAATGGAGTGTGCTGTCCTCCGATCTTCGCACGGAATTCTTAGATTGAAGGCCTAGCCCCCAGTACCTCAGAGTAAGGCTGTCCTTGGAGACTGGAGATAAGGGTTTTAAAGAGGTGATTCAGTTAACATGAGGTCATCTGAGTGGGCCCTAATGCAGTGATTTATATCCTTACCAGGAGAGAAGACCAGGACACAGCCATGGACAGAGGGAAGACCATGTGAGGGCGGGTGGGGAGACAGCCATCTACAAGCCAAAGACAGAGACCTCAGAGGAAACCTGAGCACCTTGATTTTGGATGTCTAGCCTCCAGAATTGTGAGATAACAAATTTTGTTTTTTAAGTCACCCCATCTGTGGTTTACTAACTTTTAATGTGTTTTCATAATGAGTCTATAGATGAAATTGGTTTACAGTTTTCTATTTGGTGGTATCGTTGTCAGACTTTGGTATCTGTAGGATGTTTGCTCCATAAAAACACATCAGCAGGTTTCCGTCTTTGTGCTATGGAATATTCCATTATTTTTATAATTCTTTGACAATGTAGTATATGCCCATATGATAGAATTAAAAAAGTACAAAAAGGCATACATTTAAAAGAATCTGCCCCCTACCTGTCTTCCAGCTACCTAGTTTCTTCCCCAGAGGCAGTTACTGTTATCTGTTGGTTTTATATTCCTTCATAGATATTATACACGTGCAGACACAAACATGTGCACACCCACATTGACTCAAGCGATGGCATAACAAGCACAGCGCTCTGCATCTTGCCTCCCCGCCAACACGTTTTGGAGATTGTTCCATAGCCACATACAGAACCTCTGCATCCTGTCTAACAACTGCACAGTATTCCATTTTGCAGATTAAAATTAATCTTACCAGTTCTCATTTTAAATAGTATTATCACTCCCTGTTCCTTAAAAGTTCAAAATACATTTCTCTGAAAGCATAAAGACCTGGGGCTTTTTCAGATCTTTGATGACTTCCTCAGATTTTTTCAATATCACTAAAGTTTTTCTCATTCTTCCTGGCTAAGTTTGGGTAACTTATTTACCTATGAAAAATTCATTCCATCAAGATTTTTTTGAAGTTATATGCCAAACACTTTGCAAAGGTTCACCTTTGATTCTTTTAATTTCTTCCTTGGCCACGGTTCCTTTCTCCCTTTTCAATTTCGTGTTTTTGTGCTCCCTGCCTTTCTTGGATTCAGCTAGCGAATGGGTTATTTCATTGTCTAGCCCTGTTTTCAAGGAAATAGCACTGGGGTTTATTCATGATACTTACTGGATTTGTTTTTAAATAAGAAAGCTTACTAGTTCTTTTTTTTTTTCATTAGATTCTACATATGAGTGAAAACACATGATACTTGTCTTTCTCTGGATGGTTTATTTCACATTGCATAATGGTCTACAAACAAAATAAATATAGACTCCTCAATAGAGAGCAGGCTGACAGCTGTCAGGAGGAGTGGGTTGAGGTTCAGGGTTGGGGGACAGGGTTAGAGGGTGGAGGAATCGAGCACAAAAGAAAAAAGAAAGAAAAAACTCATGGACACAGACAACAGTGTGGTGGTTTGGGGTGGGTGGAGGTAGAAGAGGGCACAGGAGGATAAATGGGGATGGAAGGGGACTGGACGTGGGGTCATGAGCACACAATCCAGTGCACAGATGATATGTTGTGAAATTGTGCACCTGAAACCTGTGTAATTCTGTTAACTAGTGTCACCCCCCTCAAAAAAAAATCAATAAAAAGGAAAAAACTAAGAAAACTTAATTTTGACTTTGTCTTTATCATTTGGTTCTTTCTGCAAATCTTCCACTTATTTTGCTGTTCTTTTAAGTCAGATGTTTAATTCTCTTATGTCATAAACTGAATGTGTCCCTCCGTATCGATATGTTGAAACCTAATCCTCAATGTGACAGTGCTTAGAGGTGGGAACTTTGAGAGGTGATTGCTTCATGACTGTGGGGGCCTCCTGACTCGGATTAGTATCCTTATAAGAGACCCCAGAGAGCTCCCTCACCCCTTTCTCCATGTGAAGACTCTGCAAGATCAACTCCATGAATCAGAAAGCAGACCATCACCAGATGTGGAATCCATTGGCACTTTGATCTTGGACTTCTCAGCGTCCAGAACTGTGAGAAATAAATATCTGTAGTTTTTGCCACCCAGACTATGGTATTTTGTAACAGCAGCACAAGTGGACTAAGACTACTTATTTTTGTTCTTGTTGTTCGGGTGTTTAAGGCCACACATTTTCTTCTAAGCACAGTTTTAGCCGTAGCCCATTAGTTTACATGTTATATTTTCATTATCAGTGCCATCTAGATTTTTTTCAAGTTGGGTTTTGAATGTTTCTATAAATTCAGAGTTGCTTAGCAAAGCACTTTAAAATGTCCAGATTGTAAGATTTGATAATGATTATCTAGTGTATTGCATAGTAATCAGATGATGAAGACTTTACTATTTCAAACTTCTTGAAATTTCCTGCAATTTCTTTGTAACCTGTTAAGAACATGTACTGCAAATTTTCCAAAGACCCATAAAAAGAAGATGTATTCTCTATCATTAGGGTCTAAATTTAGATAGCATTATCTAGTTGATCTTTATCAATTATATTGTTTAGATTATTTTTATCTACTTGATTTTCCATATATTCAGATGTTAAAATCTATTATTATGTTTCTGTTTCTCTCTCCTTGCATTTCTATACTTTTCACATTGTGTATTGCATTACTCTGTCATTGTATACATCCTGACCCCCGTACTCTAGAGGGTCTACATATCTCAAATGTATCCCCACCAAAAATGATCAGAAAACATATCCAAGCCTGTTACTCAGGATTTGGTGTGTGGCTTCTGTACAACACAGCCAGTAACTTCTATTCTTGTGGCTAACGTCATCCATGCCCTGGGAAAATGTTCCTCTACCTTTCTTGCTCAATGTAACTGAAGAAAAGGTGGCTGAGTGTGAATGTCGGAAGGGTTGTGGGTTGTGGGTTGTGGGTCATGCAACTACGAAACTGTAGACAACGTAGATGCACACTGCTCTGAGGTGTGGGCAGTGCAAGGGCTTAAGTGAGAGATGGACAAATTAATATCACATCCTCCCACTCAAACAGCATGGTACAACAGATTCTTGCATTAAAAAAATAAAAACCCCACCTCCCAGTATGCTGCACATCTATTTCCTTTCATCAGAATCTTCTGGAGCCATTTCATAGTTTCAGAGGGCTCACAAAGCCCAGCAGCATTCACAACCACTGCACATCATAGATTAGGCACACTTTGCAATATTAAGTGATGCACGCTTGCCTAAAATCTGAACACATGTAGGTCACAACATAACGCAAGTTATATAAAATTGGATATCAATTCTTTACATTGGTAAATAGACATTGAACACAAAACTGTAAATCATTTTATCTTCATAATAATATTTAATAAGATTTAATTAAAATGTCAAAAAAGTGAAAAAATTAAATCCAGCATTTTAATTGACTTAAAAATTTTATGCTGGTTAATATATTCTGAATTTTACCTTTTAATTCTAATAAATAATTTTGAGTTTTTGTAAAAATATAACTTTTTTGAAACATTCAAAACTTAACTTTAACTTTCTTAATTTTTGTAATTTAAATGCTTAATGAAAATACATTCAAATTTTACACACTGTGAATACAAACATACAGTTTAATTTTTAATTCTTTAGATCAGGAATCAGCACACATTTTCTGTAAAGGACCGGAGAGCAGACACTTGGAGCTGCTGCAGTCGCTCACCTCTGTCCTGTAGGAGCTACAGGGAGTATGTGAAGAAACATGTGTGGCTAGGTTTGACCACAGAGCCTTAGATTATTACTGTCTATAGAAACAAATTAGGTTTGTAAAAAGTTGATTACAACACTAATTATTTTACTAAAGTTAAGATTAACAAAATAACTTATTTGGAATAAATATGTAATAATTTGTGAATTATTTCTGTCTCTTAAAAAATCCATCCAAATATCATAAGCCTAATAATAGAACACGTGCAATAGTAATCAAATTTGGTTGTCTTTGATATTTTGCCAATTTTCAGTCATTTAAAAATCACAGCTCTACCTACACTTTTAAATTTTGTTGTTAAAAAGTTATATTGTCATGTAGAAGGATAAAAACACATTTTTAACAGTTTATTAGCTGGATTTATAACTTCTAAAATATTTAGACAGATGGTATGTGGCCTCCATTTGTACCCCTGCCCTGGGCTCCAAAAGCCTCAGGTGTAGGCCTGGGTACAACAGTAATCAAGAGATCATGTCTCTGTTGTCTTGAATTACATTCTAGTAAATTCTACTTCACATCCATAGGCTCTATTCTGGACTAATGATCACAATTTTTCATATGGAATATTGCAATAGCTCTTTTATTGCCCTTGCCTCATCTATTCTTATCTCTCCACCCCCAACCTATTTTCCACACAATAGAATAATATTTTAAATATATAAATTGGAAACTATCACTTCTGCCCTTAAAGCTTTTCAATTGCTTTCCATTTCATTTCCACTTATCACATTCAGGATAAAATAGCATTTGATGTCCTCTAAAATCCTGCTCATTCCTACTTTTCTTGTTCACTCCCTTCTTGTCCAGTACTATATAGGCACACTGGCTTTTTTTTTGTACCTCTAATACATTGAGGTATTTCTTGCCTCAGGACCTTTGCATCACTCTGGCTGACTTGTTCCTCCTTGTACTACCCTCCTTTGCAAGGCTGACTTCTTTCTATTCTTTAGAGCTCTGCTTAAACATCAGCATCTCAGAGATGACTTCCTGGTCTACCTGATCTAACATACAGGGGTGGACAAAAGTGGGTTTACAGTCATAATACAAATAAATAATAAATAATAACGCAAGAATAAACTGTGTTTTGCTATAACCCTACTTTTACCCCACCCTGTGTGTGGTCCTTGCTATTTTCTGTCATTGCACCCTCTTCATATCCTTCAGAACTTTAGGGAAAAAAATGTGCAATTAAATGTGTTTTCCTGCTTATTTATGTATTTACTATCCTGAAAATCCTTTCAGAGCAAGAACAACTTCTATTTTGTTCATACTTCCAGTGCCCACCGTCATGCCTGGAAATGGTAGTTATTGAAAAGATTTTTGTGGAACAAGTGAATGAAAGCACATCCGGGTTGTACCCAGCCCCTTCAGCACAGAGCCTAGATTCCCTCAGGCAAGGTCACGTCAGGGTCCCTTGAACTAATGATTGTCGAGAGCACTCAAAACCTTTATTCCTGCTGTCTCTCCAAGCTAAATTTCCTTCCACCCTCTCTGCCTTCCAAATGTTTCTCTCAGGAATAAATACACTTGTTCCACCAAGTCTTTGATATCTTTTTTAGTCCCACATAATAGGTTTCTCAACTCCCACATTTATTGTCTGAATCACTCACTTCTGTATAATCTTACGGTGCTTAATTCTCAGTGCCCTTAATAGGGCATTTAGCAGGAACCATGTGCAATTAATCCAGCAGAGAGCAGACAGTAAAGCCTTAAAACATGGATATCATTCACTGCAGCAGATGGGGTTCCCCATCCTACTCCAACACCTCACTCTGGAAAGCAGAACCTAAGACAAGGCTTAAAAGTGCATATTTTATTTTAGGAAAGGACACTAGACAACAGGTTTAGGGGACTAGAAAGAGAGAGAAACAGGAAAAAAGGGTGCCTTAAATTAGGCTTCCCAGAAGTAGAGACTGAGATGGGCATTCTGATGCGAATAATTGATTGAAGGTGTGCTCTCAAGAGAAAGCTGTGAAGAAATGAGGGAGCTGGGTGGACCAGAGAAGAAACCAAGAAAATCTGTGGCTTCACCTGAAGTCTCACCTCAACCCAATCCCACGAGGAGCTCTGGAATATAAATGGCATCATAGAGTCATCCCACATTGACAGCTTCAGGTCATCATTGACTATGGATGTCCTTGGTCAAGAGTAGATTATTTCTAGAGAAAGTGGCTCCCCTCAATGGAGGTTAATTCTCTTGAGAAGCATTCATCTTTGAGACCCTAGCATCCAACACTTGAAGCAGCTGGGGCATGGGTGTGCTGACCCAGTAATGTTGACCTTGCATCCTCTATGGCAAAAAAATTCCAATATACAGATGTATTCTCAAGCTGATCACCACTATGGGCAACTGGGGCTCAATCTTCCTGGAACTCTCTGAGAAACCTTCTGTGCTTCAGATATATATGTAGAATGTGCTTCCGAATTGTTTGAGCATTTATTCACATGCCAATCCCCACTAGGCAGTGGTTACGCCATGGTTTATGACTTTCTTGCACTTCCAGGCTGCCAGTCCCTTACCCAGGTGTCAGAGAAGCTCTGGAGCAGAAAATGGGGATACCCAGTGCAGCATAGCAAGAGGCTTCAAGCCACACCTGCCCTAAGCTGGCTCCATAGCAATGGCCCAAGTAAAAAAGTGAGACAAGAGGATGTAAAGTGGGTCACAGGAAGTGTCCAATATATTAATTAGTTTCCCTAGATCTGTGGAGAATATGGCTAATCTGTCCTACTCTTGAGAATTTTCAGGGAGCTATAGCTGTCCTTTCCACTGCTCCTCTTATGTGTTTTGGACTATCTGCCTGATATGCATGTTCAGTTATGCAGGACATGGAGCCTTACAGATGAATATTGGGTAAAAGAAAAACAGTAATTTTCAATCTAGCAGTATGGCTCTCTGTATTTTTCTTAGGGTCACTGGCATTGGTGGCATTGTTCCATTCTTTAGTGATAATTATATATGGAATGTTTCATTAAAAAGCTCAGATATTGTCCATAATGAGAACAAAGATGAACCCTAACAGACTTTATACACTGGCAATGATTGTAAGGTGTACACACTGCAAAGTGGTCCCTGAACACCATTATAAATGGTAAGCAGGGATTCCTTCCCCCAACAAATGTGACAGGTTCCCACAGTGAAACAAATCTGCAAGATGGCACATTGCCTTCAATTCCCACCATAATTAAGTATTGTTCATGAGGGTTAGAAACATATAATATCCAACCTTCTTGTTTAATTAACAGAGCCCAGCCAGGACTCAAATGCACAGGTCATTGTTGTCACTATGACAGAGTTGCTGCCAACACATCACCATCAGCTTACTAACATTCAATCCCGTCGCCACTAGGAATAATTTTGTGGTAATTGGTGTATTCTAGACAAGAGAAGACTGCAATGGCTGCCGGAATCATTAATGATTTGTACTAACTTTCAGGTAAAAATGACGACAGTAGTTTACCAGATGCTGGATCATGCCATGGGCCATTAACGGGAGGGTGTTCTCGGAATGTTTTCAGAACAAACTCCAGCTGGTTTATTGTCAGCTTGCAGGCATACTCACCTGCATCCCACATCAGATACGCCACAATGCTGTCGGGTATATCACAAATTAAAGGCTCCATGGGCTCATTATCAGCTCTTATTCTTAAAAGCAACACATTGTCCTACCTAGACCCCCAAATATTAAATGAGCATTTTTAAAAACTGAAAAATGCATTGCTTTAACAACTAGTTGCGGTATTCAAGTGTTCAAAATGTCCTTCATTGTCAATTTTGCCTCTATACTTCGAAAAAAAAAAGCACCCAAAAAGCAAATTCCTGTCCTGTCAGGAAGACTTTGAGGAACGGGGTGTCAGTTTATTAGTGAGCTTAATATGCTTCATTCAGAAAACAGAGGCACCAGCATCAAACAAGCAGGTTAAAAAACACTTACTCCAGGAAATTTAATGTATACTATATTAGTATCCACGGTAACTCATATGTCTCAGCAATTTGCTGCACAAATACATTCCTATGAAAAGAAGCTTCTGTTTTTCTTGAATCTTCAGAACAAATGTACAGCTTATTTAAATTCCATTTCTATCTTTCCTTTGTATAAGTTTCCTCTCCCCAACACTGAGCAATCCTATTTGAAGACAAAGGGATGTTTGCAAAACAAAACAAATAAATAAAGAACAAAGGGATAGTTCCTGTTTTCACTGATTTTTCAATTGATTGCATCACTGTTGCCAATTCTCATGATCAGATTATCCATCCAGAAAGTTTAAGAAAACAAATCTTTCATTAGCACTTAGTGAGCCAAGTGCTGAGTTTCAAGAATCAAAACCCTGATGCGCGGGATGGCTCTTAATGTGAAAAAGCGCCCCGTGAAGGCGACCAGGGCCCGTTTGTGCACCGCATTCTATTACCAGCAGTTGTGTGTGCAACAGGACTCCTGTAACGATCGCCTATATGTACAGTAATTGTTAATTAGCGCATTTGTAGCCAGGCGCCACCAAAAACAGGATGGCATTCTTCCATCGTGATTAGGGATTTTGTGAGCATTTTGGGGTGGGGGACGCTTTCTCACTGAAGATTCTTCCGCCCTATTCACGCTCATTCAGCTCTTTCTAGGGGAAGTAAAAGCTGCAGTGATAATCCCTTAAATATGACTTGGAAGAGTATAAAAGGTGCAGTGTATAAGCAACTGGATGAGGAAGCCTTTTATGTTGAAAAGTCACTGAATGGTGGCTGAGGACAGCGTGCATGAGTGGGGAGACAGAGGCGAGGACGTGCCTTCCTACAGTGGTGAGGGAAGCAGGAACACCATGACAGTCCAGTTTCCTTTAATCCTCTGATTTCGGTGTAGTTCCTGCCCCTTGTTTCACCTTGTTTCTCAGTGCCAACCAGCTCCTCGCTGCCATTTTGCTCTCACAGGGGCAGAGGGAGCAATGAGATTTTTGGTAGGGACCCAGTTTCTCGCTGAATGCCAACTCAGCCAGCTGGCACCGAACAGGCCAAGCCTTCTTCAGACGGGGTTAGCAAAACTCAAATTAGCATGCTCCATTTTAAAAACTTGCTTTTATTTAAAGACTAATTCATGACAAACAGTGGCTCCCCCACTGAGGTCTGGCGCCCTGGGGGCTGGCACCCAACCAAACACATGCAACTAATTGCCACCCTGGGATGACACGCAACTAACAAGCTCCATTTTGAGGCAGTAGATTCACTAAGAATGTAACCCCGGAAGGCAGCGGACGCAGAAAAGCTCCTTTCATAACCCTGTCCTAGGCTAACCGAGGCAGCAAAGCTCCTGAAAAACACTTTTGTTTCCCTGTACCGACAATTTATCTCCACGAATGTCTGAAAACATGGCTAACTTAGAGGAAGGTGGGCAAGGGCGCTGCGATCCCCCTCATGGTTATTGGAGGCAGGAGCTCTGCCTGTTTTGCTCAAGGAAATACAAGTTGCCCACTCTCTCAAAGCTCTGCTCCTTGCTCCATCTGCAAATCTATTGATACCCAGTGCCTCCCCACAGACTTTGGTTTAGATGCTCAAGCGTCCTTTATGTAAGCAAGGGCGCTGAAACCAGATGCCTAGGTTCAAATCCCAGTTCCACCATTTACTGGTAATTGGTAAGTAATTCAAGCTAGTTATGCCTCAGTTTTCCCATCTATAAACTGAGATAATATTAGCAACTGCCTTGTAGGGTTACTATGAGTATGGAGGAGTTAACTAATAATTTACATAAAATAGTGTCCAGGAATCATCACTCCATTATTAAAGAAGCTCTTTGAGTCTGAAACAGCACAGACTCATAAAAGGAAAATTCCCATCGCATACTCTGCATTTCCAAGTCCACATCTCCCCATAAACTTCCCAGGGTTTCTGCCTCCTAGCCTTTGCTCACCATTCCTTCCCCTCTTCAGCTGTCCTTCCCCACTGCCCATCCCTGCGTGACCAAATCCCATCCTTCACTGCCGCCTCTGCAGGGATTCTTCCCTGTCATTCCAGTGGCAATGAATCCCTTCATTCTTGGCACACCGTTGGCATTTCTGCCAATAAATGACAGATTAATAATAGGCAAATTATGTGCCTATTATATTTCCTCTTCTAGACTGATAGCTCCTTCGAGCATAATCTCTGGATAACTGGCATATAGTAGGCACTCAGTGAATGCATGTTGAATAAGCAGATGGTTGAGTGAGAAAATTGCTCGCATAAATGAAGAGCTCTATAGTATGCTTATGCTGGACACTACCTAATGATAAGGACATGAACATAATTTCTTAAAGACATTCACGGTTTCTTTGGCTCAAATTAAGAGTTTATCTTAGCTTGTCATTGACTTAGGTTCACAAATCAAACCCTCCAGTTTGTCAATAACTGTTTTAAGTCTTCTAGGGCTGCCATGACAAAACACTACATGCTAAATGACTTAACAGAAATGTGTTCTTAACAGTTCTAGACAGTGAAAGTGCAAGATCAAGGTGTCACCAGATTTGGCTTCACCTGAAAACTCTCTCCTTGGCTTGCAGAAGGCTACCTTTCTGCTCTGCTCAGGGTCTTTTCTCTGTGAGTGTGCATCCCAGGTATCTTCCTCTTTTTATATGGACACTAGACATATTGGGTAAGATCTCACCTTTCCGAGCTCATTCAACTTTTCTTACCTCTTTAAAAGCCCTGTCTCCAAATATAGTCTCATTGAATTTAGTCCATAACAAACACTCAAAACATAAATATAACAGAACTTACTTAGATCCACAGGAGACTGGAGGAAGCGGGGAGCAGACAAAATCCTTTGCTCCTTGAGGTCAGTCCTGGCATTCAGGGCCTTGTTATATTAGCAAAAAACTCAGCCAGTGGAAGTGGGTCTGGCACCAAATAGGCAACTGTTTTATTTAGATGAAAAACCCATCTCTCCTAAGAATTTGTGGGATTCAGTTAGGGGGCTCAGCCACGCCTCCCTTACAAGTAGAAGAATATCAGTATCCCTGGCAGCAGCCACAATAACACTGGTTTCGGTTAATGCCACAACCTCTCAAGAACAAGTGGAAACTTCCAGCTAAAACTCTGTACACTTTCCAGGATACGTCTTACTTCAATCCTTGTAAGAGACAATTATCTGAAGCCTATCTTTCTGAATACAGCCCTGGAGCTTGAGGTAGCCCTGAAGGTCAGAACCAGATTCTCATGCCAGCATTCCTTTCTCCATTTTCGAATTCTAATTGCTGTTAACAGTACATACCATTTGTACTAGATAGTTGGACTTTCTTACATTGCTGCAAATCACAAATTCCCAATTAGGCAGATCCCTCGCTATACTCCATAAGCTGATGGCTCCCGTGGAATGTGTTCACATCCCTCTCTTAAAACACTTAATACTTTTTACCTGGTAGAATAAGGATTTCCAGGCATATATGTCTCTCTTGTCAGGTTTTTTAACTACTTAAGGTTAGGATTGTGCTGGATCTATCATTTTATCCAAACCAGTGTCTAACGTGATGTGGCACCCAGCAGAGTCACAGTAAGAGTTTCCTGTTGTTCACATAGACTTTGGTAGGATCATAATAGCCATGCTAAGCATCAGACGCAGAACATCACAAAGTCATCCAACTCTATCAGGGGGGAGGTCAACACCTTAGAGAGATCAAATATCTTCCTCCAGTTTTAATCCAAAGCTTCTAGCCAGTTGACCCAGAAACATCCCACACCTTCACCATGACTTACTAATTTGTCTGAAATAATAAAGAGGAAAATGAGAGGCTATTAGCTCCACTTCCATTCTCCAGCCAATCATCCTTCTAAATAATTAATCAGTTGAAGTATAGCCAAGAAATTTTCAGGCATCTCTCCAGAAGTATAAAGTAGTCGTTTTCAAGTGAAAAATTAACCATTTTATTCATCTCAAAATCTTATTATTTGCCTTAAAAAGTTGATTTGGGAGGCTTCTATTTTTTCTTTTTTTGCCTTTTGAGTGCTGTGGGAGGTAAAAGAGGACTAGGTGAGACTCAAATGTAGCTTCCCTCCCACCACTCATTTATTAATGAATTTGAGAATCCTATG
>VMDR010024732.1:0-14862 GCA_007922815.1 Macrotus californicus | reverse complement strand
GATCTTTAAAGAGTGTATAATCATATAAAGGAAGTTTTCACCAACTCTTATTTTGAATGCTTTTTAAAAAAAGTAGAGTTGATTTTTTTATCAAATTCCTTTTCAATGACTTTGTATATAAACAATTTTTATTAATATGCTAATATGTATGAATAAATTTTGTACTGTTGAACTATTCTTACATTCTTACACAAGTGGAGGGAGGGGCCCACCTGACGATGACACATTATTCTGTGAAGGTGCTGTTTATTAATATTTTATTGTCCTTTTGAATGGATATTCATAAGTAAAATAGATAATCTTTTTAATAATCTATTAGATTTTAATATTAGTGCTATAATTTATAAAATAATCTGGAACTTTTCATTTTTCTAAAATCTGGGACAGTTTAAATAGCATGAAAATTATACACTCTTTAAAGATCCCTCTGTGAGACTAGATAATGGCACTTTTGGGGGGTGGAGTAGGTATTTGCAACATATATAAGCAATTAAATTAGTTTGCAATTGCATCTTTAGGATTTCCTTTAATCCCAACATAATTTTAGTACTATCTTACAATATTTAACCTTGATATTCTTAACTGTGCTTATCTGCTCCAACAGAGAGTATGATCACAAGGCAAGAGCCTCAAGAAACAGGGGAAATGTCCTTATGTTTGGAGACAGGAGTGAGTGGGGAAGTCATATCCATTATGAAGAGAGGGCTGCAGGAGAAGGGCTAGCCTCAGGGGAGGGCCAGGTTCCCCTTAGGGCCTGAAGGGATTAGGATTCCAAAGGCTACAGTAAAAGGGGCTGAGATGAGGGGTAATAGTGGAATTCACCAGGGCTGAGAAAACAGAGAAGGAAGGGCATGAGGAAACTAGAGAAGGTAGATGGCCTGAGCTGGGATTAAGCACTTGCCTTTTTCCCTGGACGTGAGCGTTCTGTTATGTGGTTGGCCTCCACCCAATTTGGTACAAACTCTGTTGGTGCTATGACTGCCCAAGGGTCCCAGTCTGTCTGACCTGTCTCGGGTACTTGTTTGTGTCCATGGGCCCCGAGACAGTGGTAGAGCTGAAAGGCAAGATCTCCCAGGAGGTTCTAAGGTGTCCTAGGTTGATGAGCACTGCTGTGCTCTGGCATTCTCACTTTCCATGTAAGTAACTAATAGCAATGGTATTTTTGTGAATCTAAAATATTTCCTCTTTAGTCATGAGCTAACCTATTTGAACACAGTTTCTGGAGATCTTTGTCATTGTTTTTCCACTGAATTCAGAACAAGCCCTATTTGGATTTGTGAAGCCAGGCCGCTAGAGTGTTGCAGTTCTGTCATTATTTGGCAGTGAGGGGGACTCAGTTCTGTCAGCTCCCTTTGTTTTGTGAGGCTTGGTGTTCCAAGTTCTCTTGTCCCTTAGGTCCTTGCCTGATGACTGCTTCGTAACCACATTCTTCTATCCAATTGACGTAAAGTAATAGAGCTTGCCAATAACATTCAATACCTCGGACAGACAGATCCTTTAAGAAAAAAGGCTGAATTCAGTGACTCACAAAACTAGGTGTTTGGCAGGGGAAATACCAAGGAAGCCAGTGAAGAGAAAAATGCAAAGAGGTTCAAGCTGCAATAATCCATTCTTGAGAGCCATTGTTGGCCCCTTCAAAATTTCTGTTCTTTTTAACTTTTCAAACTGCTATCTTTATCTGAAAGCATGAAGGCATTTGTTAGAATTTGCCAGTGCCAAGCTAGAAGTCATGCATGAGTGTAGAGTTGAGATCCAGGCATTTCCACTGACAGTGGAGGTTCGTTTTCAAAGATACAGATGTGAACTTTTTAAGATGGATAATCAGGAGCAAGTTGATCTTTTCATGGATCTAGTTTTGACGTGATTTTCAATCTGAGGTTACTTTGATCGTTGGTTTCTGTCTCTTAAACGAAGGTGCTTTGCACACAACTGCATATCAAAGGCCTCAGGGTGGGCTGATGATATGGTTGTTTCTGCACTGCCTTTACAGTGTTCTGTCACCCCCACGTTCTACACCTGTCCAGTTTTTCCTACTTGCCTGATAGCACTAGCTCTAGAAGAAGGTGTTTTGTTTTTTCAAGCCATTACCATAGGCGTATTAGTCCATGTTCTTCTTTGGGGACCCCCACATCCAAATGCCAAGCCCAGAGTATTCATTTCTTGGCCTTTTATTTTTAGTCCTTATGAAAATTGCATACCTTACCATATCCTGCGCTGAATGAGTATACTTTGGAATTTGTTTTCTCCCCTGATGTTTACAAAATATGAACATATGCTGACTTATGAAATGAGAAACAAATTGGAAATTTAGGATATACTTCTTTCTCATTTAATGCAAGTGTGGCTAGACTTTTGTGTTTGATCCACAGAGTAAGTGACATTAAGACAAATGTTTTCTGTAATTAGCTCTCTTCATTTGCTATTTTTAAACAGATTTAAAAATTCTTCTAAGAGACTTAACATTTTTTAAAGCTTCCCAATTATTTAGGGACAAAACCAGGGCTTTAATTCATTTTTCTTGATTATTATAATTAAATTAAACTTTTTTCTTAAAAACATACATGGTAAAACCCTTGCCAGGTGGCTAAGTTGGTTGGAGCATCACCCCATACACCAGAAAGTTTGCAGGTTTGATTCCTGGGCAGGGCACCTACCTAGGCTGCAGTTCTGATCCCTGTTTGGGGCACTTACGGGAGGCAACTGACTGATATTTGTCACATCAATGTTTCTCTCTGTCTCTCTCCTTCTACCCTGCCCCATCTCTCTAAAAGCAATAAACATATCCTTGGGTGAAGACTTTTTTTAAAGTGTGTGTGTGTGTGTGTGTGTGTGTGTGTGTCGATGTACACATCTACACACACACACACACACACACACACACACACACACACACATATATATAGTGAAAAGTGAAGGTAAATATGAGGAGAGAAAAGAATTCACTCAATTGTCCATGGTCAACTCAGAGTTCTCGATCACCTTTTATTTATAGGAAGGGTAGTTTTCTGATGCTGCTCCTTATAGTTAAGGATAATTCTAAATTAGGACTCAAGCCTTGCTTCATTCATTCTCGCTAATGTTGTTGAGGGAAGAGCCAGACACCCACAGTTGTCTGCCAGTGCTGTGAGCTGCTGTAGCAGCAGGGAACCAGCTGTGGAGGGGAAACTAATTTCAGCTACTCTAGAGAGGAGGCTTCCACTAAATTCGGTGATGGTGCTGTGCTGGAAGGAAAACCTTACACCAGGAAATCTTTGCCTCTGGGAATGATCAATAACACTTCCTCTGGTGACATATCAACTAATCATTTTGTTTACCTTTATCAGCCCCATATGGATGGTCCAATATGATTGAATCCAGAATGTAGTGTGCCAGTCTTTAAAAGGTATTTCCTTACTCTGTCCAAGTGACATACTTATTATTTAATAGACATTCCATCTAAAATTATATTAGACTTACTTTCCATAAACAACACATCTGGGCTTCTCAGGCCTACATTCTAAAGAAGTAGCAAGTGGACCATAGGTATAGCCATTCCATTTTTTTCTTTCTTTACTGTCCTGTTATCTTTGTGGAGAGATCTGTTAGACTCACTATAAAACAGATTATTGGTTTTGGTTTTTGTTGATCTTTCATCGGCCTTTGACTCCTGGGGCAGGAATCAGCTAATGAGATGAAAGTTAGTAGCTCAATATACAGCCCCAGCACCACTACAAATACTTATGCAGAAGTAGGGACTGAGTAGTGTATGTATTCTCTGGTTGCGTAAGAAAATATTTGCCAGTACAGTAAAATAGGAATGTGCTCTGGACTTACTTTTGAATAAACAGCTTACTTTATTTTTCCTCTCAGCCACCAAAAAGAAACAACCTGTAATCAGGTGATATGAGTTCATTATCAGGAACCAGGAGTGACTTTAGAAGACAATTGGTTCTACTTTGTAATCATTGCTAGAAAAAAAGAAAATGATTTCAGATCAATTATTCCAAAACCAAGGTCTTTATTGGGCAGATATCTCACCTGGTTTGTAGTTGACAGCTGTACTAATCCAGTTTCCTAAAACTCATTGCTACCTAGGGTGCTCTGTTCTGGTGCAGAAGACCTGAGATCTAAAGCCAGAGAATCCTCTGGATTAAGATGCCTAATTGAGCACACCTGTTTACTTCCCCAAATCCCACCCTCACCTTCCTTAGTGGAGTAGAGATCAATTAGGATAGGCTGTAGAAAACAGGGAAGTTATTTTCTTTGAAAATTTAAGTAGTGATATGAGTAAATTTCTTATTCTAATATAATACAAATTTTAAAAATTGGTAAATCGGTTATGCTTATATTGGTTTTATGCTAACTTTTTGTATAAGCAGAATATTCTCCTCAAGCACCCTAGGGGAAAAAAAAATGGAGTGAAAATTTCTTGAAAAAAACCAAGGCCTAAATATGGAACTCATACAGAAGAGAAACTTGTGATTAAAACTCTCTGAAAAGAAGCTTTGGAAAAGAAAGTAGAATTGCTCATAGAGCCACAAAGGCAACATCTTAGAGAAACAATTTCTACTGTAATCTCTACCAGGACGTTTATGAGGATTGAGGTAAGGCTTCATATATGCCTTTTTTTTCTCCATCAGTAAAATTAGAATGATTATATTCCCATGTTTACAAAAGACCAGGACAAAACGAAGCTGACTATTTAATAGCCTTGTTTAAGGCTTACTGATAATAAAAACAATCCAAATGTAAATTCTGATAGACGTATCAAAAGGATTCCTTTGGAGTATGGTTACTTGAGGTATTGGGCACATGGGAGCAATTTTTAAGAGACATTTTAATAAAGATATTTCTTGTCTGGAAAACAATGATTATAAATTTATAATTTTGAGTAGTTATATATTTGTCTAGATATTTGAGAGTAAATTTATTTTTTATCCTCTAGAAAGAAAAAAATGAAAGTTCTTATACAGTGAAATACTTTTTTAAATAAGTAGAATGATGTATTTTAATAAACACAAGTAAGACTGTTTCAGAGCTGAAACAGATTACTGGATCGTCTTGAGGTAAACATCATCCAGCTGGTATGTTTTTTGACTTCACAGTTTTAGAAATGTGATTTTTAGTAAGTCATCCAGAAGATATAAAGTCTTGCAAAAATTGTGTCTTGCCCTGTAACCCTGGCCTGGAATGCAGTTCTCCATAATGTATTTACAGCTTTCTCTAGTTCTCATCTTTTTGACATGTCTTTAGTTCCTATGAGGCACCGAGCACTCAACTAAGAATTGGGGATACTTAAATGAAAAGACATTATTTCCACCATTTCAGTGATGACACACAAATACAAACCATCCATAACAATTAAGTATTTACTGTTATGCATATATATATATATATATATATAATATAATGGGAAGATAGGGGAAGAGCTCCTAAATCAATGCATTAGATTATAACTAGGTTCTTTGCTACTAACTGAATGGACTCTTGTTTTCCCATTTAAGAAAAAATAAGAATTTTAACAATAACATCATACTAAATTCCAGTTTGCATTTTGTAACCTCAATTTTTGAATCAATGCTTTTGGGGATTAGGATTGTGTGATTAAATTTTTTCAGCCATAACTTAGGGAGCATGAGAGGCTTTGAAAAAGTAAGGCCCTCAGATCCGCACAGAAACTCAGAGCTGCGTTCCCAACTACTGAATGAGAGCCTGGAGTGAACCTGACAACTTCAGATTATTTTCTCAGCTTTTATCTGTGAGACAGAATAGGTTAACTGTTGATTTGTAGTGAAATAATAAACAAAAACCTTGCTTTGTCTCCTTACAAGATTTTATTGGAAAAACTTAGTTCTGCAATTCAATAGAAAGCAGATGCTTTATTTCAGTGTGACAGAGTATATACCGCTTAAAAATAAAGGTGAACCTAATTAATGCCTATTGTTAGAATCTAGTATTTGAAAGATCTTTTTAAAAGACAGTGACTAAATCTTCCGTACTTTTTTTTACTTTATTTTTATTGTTTACACTATTAGAGATATCGTCATTCCCTCCCCCTTTGCTCACCTCCCCCATCCCCCAACTCTTTCCCCGCCTTCCGTCTGGCTACCACTACACTGTTTACCATAAGCTTTTAACAATCCTTGAAGTAAGAATTATTTCATTTAGGTATTTTTAATTATTATATTTAATTAGATATTTCTGAGTTAATGTTATTGGTCCTCAGCTGGGCAGGTTTTGAATCTACAAAATATGAAAAGACTTTCATAGGCTAAAAAGAATAATAATAATAATACATATTCATTGAATTCACTCTAATTGCCAGATTTGGCTCTAATCCTAGTGAACATTTGCAGTTTTGGAGCTAGCATAAATAATGATGCTGTGAATATTCTTGTCTCCTGGCTGGTACATATATTTAGCTTTAGGTGATAATGCCAAGCATTTTCCAAAGTGGTTGTATAGCAATTTTTCCTCCCATTTGCAGTATTTAAGAGTTCCAGTTCATCATCCTAACCAACATTTGGTGTTTCAGTGTTTCTAATGGGTATGTAGTCGCATCTTGTTGTGGTCTTATTTTGTACTTCTGTAGTGACTAATAAAGTTGAGTACCCTTTCATGTATTTATTAGCCATTTAGATATCCTCCTTTGCAAAGTTTTTAGCCCATGTTTAAAAACTGGGTTATTTGTCCTCTTCTTGCAGGAGTTCTTTTTATTTTATACATAAGTCATGTATAAGATAACTTTATTGCAAATAACTTTACCTGTGATAAGTTATGTATTTTAATTATTAATGCTATCACTTGATGAAAAAAGTTTTCATATAATATTATTTATTGATATTTTTCTGTGGATATGCTTTTGTGCCATGTTTAAGAAATATTTGCCTACCCAGGCTTGAAAAATACAAACTTGTTGACAGGTTATACTTCAGTGCTTTGCAGTTGTCGTCCTGTTGTCTTTGAGCCTTCATCAGTTCTGTGGGAAGTCAGCTATCAGCGATTGCTGGTTTTTTAAGGTGATGTGTCTCTTTTTCCTCTTTTGCTCTGAGACTTTCTAATTGTCTTTGGTTTTCAGTAGTTTTACTATAATGTACTTAGATGTTATTTTATTAGCATTTGTCTTGCTTGGTATTCATAGAAGACCTGGAATCTGTCGCTTGGTGTTTTTTATCATTTGGAAATTTCTTCACCATTACCTACTCAAATATAGCTTATGCCTCGTTTTCTCTTTCTTCTGTTTCTGGAACTCTAGTTTCACACAGGATAAACATTTTCATGTTGCCCCTAAGTCTCTTACATTTTTTTCACTGTTTTTCATCTTTTTTAAAAAAGAAAACCTACTGAACACTTATTATAGCCCAGACACCCTCACCCTGATCTAGTTTAAAAGTTGTATTCAGCATACTTTGAAAATCTTGTAGTCGGTCTCTGCCACCACCCATTGGAGGAGCTGTGGGTTCCAATGTCCTTCCCATCTTGTCCCAGCCAGGGCAAGAGGACAACAGCGGGGCAGAAACGTTGGGCCCTAACTCCCAGTTCAGCCTGGGGTGGCCATGAAGAAAGCCAGCCCTTTTGAGCCCACCAGCAGAGGCTGCCATCTCCCCTCTGGACCAGAAGCATGGCCTGCAGTCCTACCCGACTTTAAAGCCCAGCTCACCTCTCAGTGTCTTAAGGCTGGAGGCAGGCCTCCTCTCAAAGGCTCTTGAAGGATCAGATTCTCTCGAGGACAAAGCGGATGCAGGGCCCAAGAGGGCCAAGTCCCAGGACTGCTCAGGAGCCATAGGGAAGCCTGGCCTGACCTGCAGCCCAGCCACAACAACCACCTCAGACTCAGTCCGGATGCTGAGTGAGGCCAGGCCCCTCAGAGAGGGGAGAGCACTGCTCCAGGGTTCTTCTCCATCTTGGCCAGCCCCAGAATGGTGGAGGGAGGGCCTGACTTGGATCTGGTGGGAGCAATATCCCCATTAAAGAACAACTTGGCACTATGTTTAGGCCCCACTCCCCCAACAGCTCCTAAATGAAATGAAACGAAACTACACTGCGGAGGGCAACTACCATTTGATAAAGATGATACAACGTCTCTTTGAGTGAAAGACAGGAATGGGTGTGTATGCAACTTCTTTCTTTCCTGGTGGAGGCTGAGACTCTCATCCACTTCTCTGGAACTGGGAAGTAAAAAGTGCAAATTTCTCAGTCTCTTCTCTCTTGTCTTGAGCACATCAAGGACTGACTCTGATCACTCAGTGTGGAACCCAGAGGTCTCTTGTGGATTATTCCAGTACTAGGTTGGTGAAACCTTGGGGAAGGGAGAGAGAGGAGGGAGGCTGGGGAAGGGAGAAGGAGGAGCAAAGGACATACTATAAGTGAGAATTAGGTCTAAAGGTGGAACCTTGAGTTTGATCATTATTATTTAGCATGATATGCCTGAGATATGTAAAACAAATATTTGTTTCACCTCAGTATAATCAATTTGTGTACATTAAAAATGATAATTACCAGATAAATCAATGTAGGTATATTCACATTCTATGATGGTCAGAATGTACCCATCCCAATTCCATTAATCATATTTTCATGAAGAAAAATTACATTTCTGGCCTGTTGTATTTGTATGTGTTAAGTTAATCGTCGTAAAAAAAATTTTTAATTCATTTAAAAGCTGATTCTGGGCTAAATTTTGTGTAATTTATGTTTTTTGACTCCTCTGCAATCTAGGTATATTCTTTCCTATGTTACACCTTTAGAGGGATACATCTCATGTTAGTCTACAGCTCATGAGCTTTGTAGTTTCCGGTCTTTCTTCTTCACAGTTAGTTTTGCAGCTGGACCACAGGGTCCTTGTCTGCGAAGGAGTCAGGTGAAATTATCTATCACTAAGGTCCCTTCACGCATGATTTTGCATGACTAATCCATTGTAGAACAAACTAATATAATGGCGCTTTGTAGAGTTTTTTGTTTGCTTTTACGAGGAATCACGCTGGCAGATGCAGACATCACCTGGAAAGTGCAGGGAAGCACAAGTGAGTAATACCCATGTTTTGAGGTACTGACCTCCGAGAGTGAGAAAACGGCATTTAGAGATGTTTTGTTTTAATGAGAAACAATCCTGAAAATGTTCTTGACGATTTCTGCATAAAGAAGCACAAAATGGGTGTGTTCTCCTAAATGTTTAAGTACTTGAAGCACTTTTGCACTGTATACTCACGCTGCGAGCCAGTTAGGATTGGCAGAGTCCCTGGCCTAGCCCTGCAAAATGTGGGGTTTGAGGTCAGAGCAGGTTTAGCTGCTAAGTCTGGACCCAAGTGCCAAGGTCCCTTAAGCAGGGCAGGCTGAGGGGAGGCTGCTGCGAGTTCACCTGCGCGGCGCGCTGTGCGCACCTGTTTCCCGGGCAGGCCGGGCGGCCCAGCGCGAGGCCTGGGGGCGGCCCCTCCCCTTAACTGGGCAGAGCCCAGGAGAGGGAGAGGCCCAGGTGGCTCGGATGAGGGGGCTGGGCCCGGGGCAGCGAAGTGACTAGCTCGCTTACGTCTTCTGTGAACTTTCTGGGGGTGTAATTTCTGCTGGGAGGCGGCAGCACCCTGGAGAGTGTTTGGGGGTGGACGTCAGGGCGGCGGGAGTGCCGCCCAGCCTCGCCGCCCCGCTCCGCCCGTCTCCCACCCGGCGCGTGCGGACGAGCCAGCACGCGGCCCGCAGAGGGCTCGCCCTGGAGCCGGGCGCCCCCCGCGTGCCACCGGCGGGACCCGGCCGGGTGCGGGGCGCGCGCGCGGCGGGCGCGGTGGCGGCGACGGCGGCTGGAGGAGGGGCCCGGAGCGCGGCCGAAGGACGCCCCGTCCTCTAAGCGCTGCCCCTGCCTGCGCCGGGCGCGGCGAGCGGGCGGCGCCGCTGCCCTGGCCGCCGGACTGCCCTCGGCTCCCGCCCGGCCTGACGCCAGCGCGCCCCCCGGGCAGCGCCGGCGCCGGGCGCTCCCGGTCCGCCCGGGGCGAGGAGACCGCGGGACGCCGCCTCAGCCCCGCAGCTGTCCCGACGTGCGACCGGCGCGCGGCTGTCCCGGTCCTGTGTCGGTAAGTGAACATCTGGGAGGGGCGCCACCGGTGTGTGTGTGCGTGTGTCGGTCTCTGCTCGTCAGCCTCGCTGGTTGGATTTTTCAATGGCAGACACCTGTGAGTCACTGGCGGCTTCGGGTCCAGCTGACCCTCGTCCGCCCGCTGCCCGAGACCGCGCCTCGTGCCCGCCCCCTATTTGGGGAGCGTTCGCCCCGCCCACCTGGTCTGAGCCCCCAGGTGAAAGGCGTTATAAGTGGCAGTCGCACCATCCTCCCTCCTTTATACCTGAGGACTGAGTGAAGATTTTCAGGTAAAGATTTGCTTAAGAACATTTCATTTGTATGCCAAGCTGTCAGGCTTGTGCCCTGAATAGCATATGATGAGCTAAGTATTAATTCTTGTGCTCTTTTGAGCTGTGGGAGGCTGAATCTGGAGGGGAATTATGATGCAAATGGGAAATGTATCCGAATAGACAGGTAAAATCCCTCAGCCGTTAGCAGAGGGATCTGAAGCAAAGCAAAGAATTGGAGTCTCTTCTGTTTCCCAGTCACTCACCCCTCCCCATCCTTCATGGCTGTAAGTTAACATAAAATTACAGACTAGGAAATGTTCTCATCAAAGACTGTCTTTTCAGGATCTGGTGCGTAGGTTATCTATCTTAGGGAAAATTTTAATTAAGGATTCAGAGGAATAAGTAATCTGTTTTTATTATGACAAAGTGTAAGTTTCATCAAGATCAACATTTGAGTATACCCTTTTTCTTTGGAGGAGGTTGTTTTCACGTACCTGGTACAGCTGTCATATGTAGGTGAGTAATAACATTATGCAGGTATTCTGCTTGACATATTCAGAAGAACAGTCTGGAACAGCAATACTTCAGTTTTCACTTCCTTGTTTTGCCATCAAACAAAAATTACTTATTAAGACCCACAATCTTACAGCAAAAGCATACTTTAAAATCATAGACCAGCCTCCAGTCCACTTTAATATATCTAAAGCAACAGTTCTTATCAACAGTTAAGAAACCAAAGGTCTAAAGTGGTATGAAACCAGAGTTTTGTCTCCTTTACTTGACAGCCTTTCAGATCCCTGAGCCTCAGCTTCTCATCTGTACAGTAGGCGTGATACTGTGTTCTGTCTACCCGTAGGGTTATTGTGGGGAGGAAGTGAGATCGTCTTCATGAAGTACTTAGTATAGTTACCTAGAAGTCAGGAAACGTCAGTTATCTTCACTAAATAGTAATCACTTTTGTTTCCTTCCTTGCTTAAGATCTCTCTCTCTGTGCTAAAGATCCTTAGCCCCAAATTGAATTCAATAATTCATTCTAACCTCAACAGTGCAGAGTGCAATGAGTTTCTGTCTTCAAATGCAATCATTCTAATACTTATGCAATTAAAACTTTCTTGAATGCGAACATTTTTTTTTCCTCTTGCATTACTTTAAGCCTCCAATTTCCAGTTTGTTAAATATGTTTTAATCTTGATGGTGGCATTCATCATGTTAATTCTGCCTTTTGGTTTTGTGCCACCTGCACACTCTGTGCGTTTGTTGACCAGACAGTCCAGTCATTGATAATATGTTGGCGCAGGTCCCTTTGCTGTGGTGGCACACATGGAAGCCTGTGGCACAGGAGAAATGGCCCTGGAATTTTGGAGCCTGACCCTGACACCTACTAGCTTCATGACCTTGAGAAACCTCTTAACCATGTTCATGAAATGAGGTTAGTGACATGTACTGTCAGGGTGCTTGTCAGAAGTCAGTGCGCTCAAGTGCCAAGTACGTACTGGTCAGGAGTCTAGTTAGCTCAGCAGATAAAACACTGAGGCACATGAGTGAATCAGCTGAATTCAGCACTGTGCTTATTTATCAGTGATTCCAGACCATAAATCAGTCTTCTTCATAGGGACATCGTGAGAAAAATTTTAATCAAATGCCTTGGTAAAAGATCCTGAGGATTCTCTGATCCATCACAAAAGTAAATGACATTAGCTCAATATGATTATTTCTGAGTCAACTGCTTGTTCCTAAATATTCCTAATATTTTCCCCCCAGATGTTCCCTGTTTACTGATTAAATCTTGAATTTTGCCAGAGATTCATATTTAACTAACTGGTCTATAAGCCTAGGAGTTCTAATTGTGTCTTTCACTTCTAATTTTTTTTTCAAAGAAAGGTAACTGATTTTTATTGATCCAGAATTTCTTAAAATTTTTATTTTATATTTTCAATTATAGTTCACCTTCAATATTATGTTTCTTAATCCTCACCCAAGGACACTTTTTCATTGCTTTCGGAGAGAGAGGAAGGGGGGAGAGTTTGGTTGCCGTCTCATACACACCATGACTGGGGATTGAACCCACAACCTTTCTGTCTCTACGATGCTCCAACCGACTGAGCCACACTGGCCAGGGCCTATATTACTTTGTATTTGGTCTCAGTTGTAAAATTTTTGGGGAAAAATGTGTGTTTGAGTTTCTAGTCTCTTGATACTACCTCCTCTACTATGTTTTTCCAAAGGTCAGAATATTTCTGTGCTCACATCTGTGGGTTCTACCTGGAATATAATTCACCAGAGTTTGAAGATATGAATTCTTTTAAAGTGACCTCTTCTACTTGTATCTTGTTCTCTCTGAGTGAGGTTTCTTCTGTCCTTTCAGCTTAAAGATCATTTGCTTTTAGGAAAGCAAAACAGTTGCTGAGCAGTTCTGTTTTCGTTCTCTAATTAATTAATATACCATCTGCCCTAGCATTTGAGATTTTTTTTTAAAACAGGAGTCTGTTTTCCATAGTAAGATGTACTATGAACAGCATGCAGCAAGTTAGTGGTGAAGAAATACGACCAAGCCCAGCATGATAATATTGAAAGTCTGGGGAGTCATAAATACCTCCAGTGAGTATCTAATGTGGGAAGAGCCTGTACTTTAAGAATTAGTTTATTTCTTATGAATTAAGAGTTGTGAAATTAAGGATGTTTCACCAGGGGCTGAAGATAACAAGTGAGTGAAGCCAGATGAGTGTGCCAGACACGAGGGAGGGACAGAGTCCTGTGAAGTGGGGTGGATGCCCAGCTCAGAGCTGGTCCAGTTCAGGGCAGTTTGAACCTTGCATTGGTAAAAACAGAGCACCGGCCCAAACATGGCTACAGGTTTGTGACCTTTGCTTTAAGTGCCCTGAAAGAGGTAGAACTATATATATTTCAGTTTCATGCCCAACATCCAACACACTGAAGCAGGTGGATGTTTGATAAACAGCCCAACCTTAATTAGCATCTTTAAGTGCTGCAGTGTAGAGAACTCTCCTGTGCAAAATAAAAGGAGAAATGACTGTTGCCCTTGAGGAATATTTAACCTCATTTGGGGAGACAGCATTTATAAGTTAAATAGGCTGGACATCAGTTCAAGAAGAGAATTTTGAGTAAGGTTTGGAGGAATCCCAGGAAGTCTGCATGAAGGAGATGGGCTTCCCCTAGCCTGGAGGATGGTACAGCTTTGGTGTCAGCAGGAAAGCAGGGAGAGGCTGCTGGTGGAGAAAAAGGGGGGCAGGGGAGAGGGTGGTATGTTTCAACATCAGGGAAGGCTAGGAGGAGAAAATGAGCCTGGTTGAGCATGATAAGAATTGTAGCTTGATGGAAGAGGAAATTTCTTTGGATTAGTGAGAAATCCAATAGGTAAAAAACACGGCTGTAAAAAATGTTTAAACTAAATGTACCTCTGCATCCCTCATCCCTGAAAAATACTACATCGTCAGCCATTGAAAATAGGAACTCCATGGCTCCTTAGGAGTGTTGTGAATATAACACAAAATAAACACTGAATTTTAAATAGCAAAATTTTCTGAATTCTTGGTCCTTTGACCTGGAGTCACTGTGCTTTCTCATGTCTCCACATAAGAAAAGTGATTCTTTTAAGTATTCAAAGTTATATATACTACTGCCTGGAATTTAATTCAGTGCACAGTGCTGAACACTCTTTTATTATTTATGCCTCTTGTTCTAAAATATTTGAAGTAGTTATACTACATAACATAAAGACTTATCTTGAATTTGCAGGGAATTGGAAAAAAATCTTCCTCTATCCTTTTAGATTTATTGGCTGGGCCAATAATAGATTAACAGGAAAAAAATTAATTACCTATTTCTGCATGGGAGTTCACAAAGAAATGTGATTCAAGGAGACAGAATTGGAGACTTACATACCATCTTAACAAATGGCGATTCAGTGTGGAAGAGGCTAAGAAAAAGGGTGGGCTCCTGGGGGGCACGTTATAGGAAGGTGACTAGGAAAGGCATAACAAATAGGGTTGTTAGTGAGGTGTGTCTCAGGAAGTAAGAGTTGTCTCCAGAGCAGTTCCCTTCCTGGTGTTGGGGAGGGAGAGACCTTTACAGAGGGAGATTTACTCTCTGATTTTGGACAAAAAAGGGGCAGGCATATTTTGGAGTGGCAAACTCTGAACTCCTTCAAGTTCCTAATGACACGTGCGGTGAAGTTTAGTGACTCAGAAAAATGCCAGTTAAGATAATTTGATCACTAAAAATGACTACAATTTAGGTATTCTGGACCAACCAACCTTGAGTTTGAAGCTACCTATGATGGTTCTGGCTTGAGGAAGGCCTGTGGTCACATTGCTAATTAAAATTTTCTACCCTTCTCTAGTAAAAAGCCATTTGAAGAGCTCTTTATGTAGAATCTATTGTTTTTTTCTAACTTTCATGAGATCTAAATAACATAAGTTTGTTGTACATATTTCTCTCCAGAGGCTCAGTGAAGTTCAAAGAATATCCTGTGAGAAAAAGATTTTGTGCAGTGATTTTTGATTATAAAGTCATTTTGTTTAGTGGAGC
>VMDR010024731.1:0-14849 GCA_007922815.1 Macrotus californicus | reverse complement strand
TGTAACTGATTTCTGAGTATTAATTTGTTTCCTGCTACATTACTGAATTCATTTATGTATTAGGTAGATTTTCTACATTTCCCATTTTTTGTTGGGTGATGTTATGTACTAGGTGTCCTATGGGCCCCACTGGCACAGTCTCCCTGATCACCTGAGCTTGGTGTTTTAGGAGTGTCTCTTGTGTGGGTTGTGTGTGCCCTTGTCTTATAGCATAAGCTGCTGTGTGGGGGGTGACCTCATGGAGCGGCATCTGCCCCAGTGGGATCTGACACCTGCCAAGACCACCTTTAGGGTGTTCTGCCTATAGAGCTAACTGGATGGTGCTCTGTTATGGTCTGAAGATGGCCACCAGAGTGTTGGTTATGGGGCCTATTGGAGGGGCTCTGGTGCAGGTCAAGGTCAGCTGTGGTCTGTGACAGACCAGGGGTTACTTGGTAACAGCTACAAAGTGATCCATGTTTGATAGCTGTCTGTGCTGGATCTGGAGGCTTGTGGGAGAGGCCATACTGAGAACTGAGCCTGGCCGTCACCAGTCCCAGGCCTGGGGTCACTTCGGAAAATGCTCATGGCATCCTGAGACCTGCTGCTGTCTGCCAGCTACCCATAAGGCAGAGCCACCGAAATAATAGTATAGTATGCCAGTTGGGTTGGGTGGGGTCTCAGGAAGTCATCAGAGTGGGGCAAATGGTGCTCACAAGACTCATGCAGATTCAGATTTGGTCATGTGGGAGAAGGACTCAACACAGGAAAAATGGTGTCTACCTGCAATGCAGGGACCATGGTGGCTATTTTCCTAGCCCTCATCCTAAAGGCACACAACTCAGTTTCTTCCTGTATGTCTCTGGGGCCCCACCCCTAGCTGCTGCCCCTCTGCTGGAGCCCAGGGTGGGGGCCTATGAACAAGTTAGACTGTGTGTGGGCCCTTTAAGGGAATATCTGCATTTCCAACAGACTTCCATCTCACCCTGATGACAAAATCCCTGCTGATTTTCACTGCCATATGTTTTGGGACCTCCTCTTCCTGGCACCGGTGTTCTGTTGTGGGGAGCCTGGTGTGGAGCTGGGACACTTTGCTCCTCAGGAAGCACCTCTGCAGCTGAGACATCCCTCTTGATTCTCAATCACCACATGTGGGTGTGAAGCCAGCCTGTTTCTCATCTCTCCTCTGCCTACCAGTCTCGACCTGGCTTCTTCCTATGTCCTTAGTTATAGGGCTTCTGTTCAGCTAGTCTTTCAGATGCTTATCCAGGTTGATCTATAATTTATTTGTCATTTTGACGTGGTCATGGGAGGAAGTGAGCACAGCATTTATGTACTCTGCCATCTTGACTGGAACTCCCATTTAGGAAACACCTTGAGAGTTTATTTGAAGTTAAATATGCACTTGCCATATTCCCTGGTCATTACATTCCTAAGTATTTACCCAAGAGAAATAAAAGCACAGGTCTATGCTCACACTTGTACACCAAGGGTAAAAGACAGAACATGGAAGTAAACCAAATGTTCATTAATAGCCAAATTGATGAACAATTTATAATATATTCAATGCACCACCACTAAGCAATAAAGTAGAATTAAATAATGGGACATGCAACAGTATAATGAATTTCACGATAATTATGCTGGGTAGAAGAACCCACAATTATACTGTATGATTTCATTTATATAAAATTTTAGGAAAGGCAAACTAATGTGTAGTGACAAAAAGCATATCAATGCTTGCCTGGGCATGGGAGTGGTGCAGCGGAGAAGGTATTACAAAGAGGGCACAAGTATCCTTCAGGGGCTGATGGAATTGTATGTTACCTTGATTATGGTGCTGTTTTCACAGGTGTGTATATGTCAACATCATCAAAATACACATTTCAGATATGTGCAACTTAGTGTGCCTTAATAAAGATGAAACAAAATGCAAAGTGACATCATCACGAGTAGTAAACTTCAATTTAATATTCTCAAGAAAAGATGCTTTTTGATTTTTCTATGAAGAATATGGGTGATGAGTCCTATATACCTTTGGGCCTAGCAATTTCTTTGATTCTGTGCTATTTCTCTTCAAAAATAAATGCACTAGATTCAATTTTGGTTTGGAGACTTTTAAAAATGAATATTTCAAATTCATTATCATTTTTATCATTTATAAGAATAAAAACATATATACATACATAAATATATGTTTAATATACCAAAAATTGTGATCATACTCTTTATCTAAATTTCTTCATTCCCCTTCTGTCGTGAAAGGATTGTATTGTGCTTTTTAGAACTGTGTGTGTTCAGGAACTTGCCTGCTGCTTGGATGTCCAGAGGTCTCTTACCACGTCACTATCATTCCCGTCTCTAATTCACCTCTTCTGGTTTACCCAACACCCTTGACCTCTCTTAACATATAATTTTATCTGCCAAATTATTCCTAACATCTGCTCCTTAACTTCTAACAACAGCATGAGGACCATGATTCCTTTTTCTTGCCCCACAAACCCTGAGTAGAAAGGCTTGGTATTATCCCCTTTTGCCTTTTCAAACAGCACACGTCACCCAGAGGCATGACAAGAAGGTGTGAGGGACATTGGTCATGAATAGCATAACGTCATTCTCTTAATGAAGTTCTCTTCAGGATGCTGGGAGTAAGCTATCAGGATAGAAGGAAAAATTAAGGGAAGAAAAAACAAAGAAAAATAGAAGGTGTGAAAAGGGGAATGCAACCAAAATCTGTCAACTCCACGCAGGCAGTCAATACTAAGGGAGCCCAGCACATGTGATGCTTTATGAAATCTGTCACGGTTTAATAGAACTATGGTCCTAACCATTGACCCTTCCTGCATTCCAACACTCATTCCATCCACAAGTATCAGTAAGAACGATCTTCTACAAATATGTTACATCGATACTTCTTTGGCTTAAAATCTTCCAAAGTCTTCTCTTCCCTTCCCACTCAGGAGGACTAGCAGGGTCTACCTGCTCCCAAACCTTCTTGTCCCTGCTTGCCTCCCCAGCCCTACTTCGCACTGACTCTCCACCTCTTTCCCTTCGTTTTGAAAAACTTCACCTTCGTTAGAATGTGTCACACTGTTCCCCTCTGCCTCAGAGCCTTCTGTCACTGTGCTCCGCTCAACACTCCAGCTTCTCATCTCACTAACTCTTGATCACTCTTCAGGCAGGTCTTAGCTTGATGGATGGACAGTTTGAGGACACTGAGTAAATTGTACGCTCCTACTCTATGCCCTTCTGAAAACTGTAGCGTGCTTTTCTTTTCCAGCATCGACTACATTTTATTCACATGACATGTATTTGTAGGATTATTTGCTCAGTGTCTCTCCTTCACCAGACTTATTAATTGTCAAGGACTGGTAAATGATGTTTGTTTGAATCTGAGTTTGAATCTCTATTTTGTTTTTGTTTTGTTTTTACTCTCCATTATATCGCTAGTCCTAAGTACAGTAGTGACTGGCACATAGGTGTCCTATAGATATTTGTATAATGAATAAGTGAAGGGGTGGAGAGACGGAAAACAATTCGGTGAAATAGATTCTTATCCTCTCATTACCCATGAGAAAATTGAGGCTCAGAGAGCCAAAATTGCCAAGCTAATACATGCTCCATTATCCATGGATGAGAAGACAAAGACAAAGGAAAGAAAGCCAGGTGCAACTAAGGAAATTTCCTTTAAAGGGAATAAGAATCCATGTTGTAAATATAAGCGTTGGTTTATTTTTAGTTTCACTGAAAATGTATTTAGTTACATTTTCTACATTAAATCAGGGTGTCTGATGAGATCCAACACTGCTCCTTTAAAGCTAATAATCTCAAAATTTTAGTTCAATATGCCCTGTAGGATGTGCTTTTGTGCCCTGGACCACATTTGTTTAGCCTATCTATGATTTCAGCTGCAATGGTCATTTCTGTACAGACTGCAGAATCTGTAAGATTCTCCCCTCAAGACTTTTTCAAAAGCCCAGATCTGACTCAGCTGTGGTGCAAGAAAGTCTGGAAGAGAGAGAGAGTTAATATTGCTGGGGCAACCGATAACCGAGGTTGGATGGAGTGAGTGGATAAATGCCTCCATCTTCCTGTCTTTCAGAGTGACAATATGGAGATGCTTTCCATACTGCCCTTAGAAAGTTCCAGAGGCCCTGACTCACTACCCCCAGCAGTGTCAATCTCAAAAACTGGTCAGTCCATGATTGAATTTCCCTCCCCTTTGTCTCATTCCTTTTTCTCGCTCAATCTTGTTTCTTAAATTCCCTTCCAAATACATGGCCTACACCCAAGTTCTTGCTTTAGGCTCAGGTTTTTTGGGGAAACCTAAGTTAAGCCATCCCATTGATCTACTTAGGGATTTAATATGAGCATAGTTGGGCACTGGAGTACAAATTAAGTGATATCCCCTTGCCCTTGAAAAAGTCACTCTTTAGTGGGGTACAAAGAAATGTAAACATGATAATTACAATACAACACAAGCTTTGTGATAGATGAATTCACAAATGAAATTGGGAAGTAAATGCAGAGCTGTTATTTTGGTTACAAAATGAAGGGGCAATTAGATAATGAAGATGTGAGGAGTCTTTTACAGAATCTGTTTATTAACAAGATAAGGGGGTAGAGAAAAGATATTAAGGAACAGGTTCAAAAGCACCTACTGAGTCACAGAAAGACATGCTATATGTTAGAAATAGTGAAACACTCAAAGAACCTGTAACAGGTACCGAAGTTGTACCAAGTCCCCTGGGATCAGTCACCAGAGAGGGATGTTACAGGCAGTAAAGTGATACAAATGCCAGGAAAAGGGTTTTAAGGGATTAAACACCCTGTTTTAAACTGCAGCAATGTGTAAGCATCCGAAGTGTTTAAACTGGGAGTTTTTGAAAGATAATCCTGTCAGCCATGAAGAGAGTGATTGAACTGGAATTGGCAAAAACTGGAGGCAGGGAAAGATTCTGAAGGTGCTGTGCATGAGGATGGGGGAGAGGACTCAGGAGATAAATATTACAAACATTTAGCTCTGAATAAAACATCTCAGGCATTCCAAATGTATCTAAGGTTGTTTGTTTTTAAATAGGTGCCCCACGCCTCCACGGTTCTCTGTTTTTGTTCCTGTGTGCATAACCTGTTTACATTAATCAAATCCCGTAAACAGGGGCCGCTATTTTCTTAGCAGTTGGTTTTTCAGCTGCAAATCTGAGATCTGCATGCAGGAAGCTGATGGGGGCATGCTCCTCAGGCCCACCCCTGTGGGGCAGTGAGAGAGGTGGGGTGGGCAGAGGGAGGGTTCGAACTGCCATGCGCTCATGACAAAGGCTTCCACCAACCCCCAGGGGCTGCTCTAAAGCTGAGATTGTCCTCCAGAGTTGCCTGGCTCTGCAGCAAGGTGAGTGCCTTTCTACCCTGCTCCGTACATCAGTCCATCAGTCATTGCACGTGAGCTGCCCTTAGGCAGGAGCTTTGACCTTGGATGTGGAGGGCATTTTCTGCTCGGGACAGCCCTCAGAAAGGGATTCCACTTTAGACTTGATCAGCTCAGGCCCGCACCCCTGACGGCAGGAGGAATGAGGGTCTCAGTCCTGAAGGAGAGATCTGACCGTATACTACCGGGTCCACGACAGCTCTTTATTACGCCATGTCCCATTTATCATGTTGGGGTCCTGATAGGTTTCAACAAGTCAGTCTTAACAGAAGCACTCCAGCTTTTGTGACAGCAGAGTGGAACCAACATTTAAAACAGAAAGGCAAAGTTCTCCTTTATGAGGCTGTTTTGCTATTGTTTCTCTTTAGCAGATGAAGTCAAAATACTGTATAACCCTTACTGCCTTGCATGATTTTTTTCTTTTGTTTTTGTCAAAAACAGCTTATGGAAACTTCTAAAATTTTCTGAGCAGTAGCATGAAGGAGCCTCCTTGACAGACATTTTTTCTTATTTTAAGTTATTGCTGATGCAGACTGTCAAATAGCCACCTACTCTAGTCCTAAAAAAAATAAGTTTTAAAATAAGTCACTATGTCAAACTGTAATTTCAGGGAGGTACCCATATTCAGCACCTGCTGTAATATAGATAAATAACCAGAAGTGGGTACTGTCTGCCACTCTGGTGAATGAAAAATAGTATTTTAAGTCAATACAGTGTAACAATTGCATTAACACCCTCTACTCCCCCCTCCCCCAAAAAAATCTCCATACACAATTGCCCCAAAGAAGCATTTAATCTGTTATGTTTTCAAAGCATTCTATTCTGGTTTACTAATTTTTGAAGAATGCCCACTTACAATTTTCAGGCATGCCATTCTCCTGAGATGCTCTCAGAGATGCTCTTCCTCATCCTCTTTTCAAAGGCATTTTCGGGGAGCATTTTCAAACTCTGCTTAGAGATATCAATAAATTTCTACTAATAATTTGTGATAAAAACATATTTGAGGCTTCATTTTTCTAAATCTTTATCACAAACACTCCATTTTCACAGTGGTTTTAATACCAATGTCATCTCTAAAATAAATCATTATGTGTACTTCATGTGATCTTTGCAGAACGCAATAAAACATCGTTTTTAATGGCTGCTCCAGCAATGAAAAATATCTGCGTTAGGTGGAAACAACAAACTGATGCTTTTTCAATTCCTTTTAATAGCATGAGGATCTTTGCAACCTGCTGTGAAAAATATTCTCTTAATGATAAGCCTGTGGCACAACTTAAAGAGTCATCAAGAAATAAATGTGTTGTTGTCTGGTTGGCAGCTTAGTGTCCCTTAATTGAAGGGCTGCAGGATTCTGCGTGGAGGAAAGCCTCCAGGGTTTCGTCGCTAACTGGCACAGGCACCTCTGATGAGACATGCAGATGAAGATGTGTCAATAAAATCTTCACCAATTTGCTGTAATTGCCCAGACTGATTAATTTTATAACCATGGGTGCTTCTATTAGCGAACCTAAGGAATGATTTAGACTTTATTAAGCAACTTATTTCTATCTTTTTTTCAAGAGAGACTATCACAACATAGTAGATCTCTGCGTGCTACACTGGGCATATTTTCTAATACGGCTTCTAAATTTTTTATTAAAGAGGGGATCACGAGCTTGTCTTGGCTTGAAGGAGGCTTAGTGGCAGCAACTTTTGGGGGCTCCTACTGTTTGAAATGCACTTCAAACCTTGGAGTTGCTCAAAACTAAAGTAACTTTATATTTGAAGCGATGGGGTTGGCAGCTCTTAGCGACATTTTTAGTGTGCAAAAAAAAAAATGAACCGAATCAAGAAAATATGGCTGTATATATTTTGGGGGGCTTTACTATTTTATCATAACTACCCTTTGACATCTAAGATCATTTGGCTACTCATAGACACTTAACACTTTACATTTGAAGGCTTTGTTCAATAAAAAATTAATTATTATGCATGGGTGGGCAATGTGTTTGGAGTTTAAAATACATGATTTTATGCATAAAACAGGCTCCATTTTATGTATTTAAACCAAAATTGCTGTAACATTCACAGTGCAATAAAAATCAGATACAAAGAGTCATTTCAAACTTCTGAAATGTGAGCTCAGAGACACACGTTTGTATATTTTAAACTATAAAAAGAAATGAAACTGCATTTACTATAAGTTGAATTTCCAGTAAATTTATTTTTTAAAAAGGCTGGGAACCCATTAAAAGCCATTTTATTCCATAAGCAGGCTACACAGTGAGACCATTATTAGTCCTTGGTACCATTATAGAGCTTGGGATTGTAAAATGCCTATTGTAAATGTGATATTCAATAAATAACAATTGACATCCTTCTCTGGGGGCCGAGGATGTTTGTAAACAGCTTTCTGAAGGAAGATCAGACACATTTCTGTCCCACTCCAACGTTCTCTTGTGCTGATGGTGAATTTGAAGAGATCTGGGCTCTCAGAGGAGGCATGTCCTAAAGAATGTCTGTAGTCCTAAAGTAAATGCTTTAAATCTTTCCATATCAAAAGTCCATTTTGTGTGTGTGTGTGTGTGTGTGTATGTGTGTGTGTGTGTGTATATATATATATATATATATATATATATATATATATATATGATGGCTTTTTCTTGATTTTCTTAAACAAAGAATTAGGAGATTAAGCTTCACTTTTTTTAATGTGACTTTGGGAATTATAAAAGTATACAAAGGAGGAAACTACACATTAAGAAGATGATACCTAAAATAGTTTTAGTAAATAAATACAGCGAACTTAAAATGACAGTGTTTGCTAATATTTTAATATCAGTTAGCATTGATGCACAACTCATTGCATGTGAGTAATTTTTAGCAAGTTCTGTGGAGACCTTCAGCAGTGTCAAGGAAAAGAAACGTCCTCTCTTTCGTTGGGGTATTACATGGTTGTAATTCTGTTATGTCATTAGGATTACCTCCATCAATAACAGCAAACATTTTTTTGAAAGAGTGATAAGGTCTGCCTCAAGTCATTTGTAAAATTATTGTAGTTCTTGACTCTACTTTGGACCAAATACAAAAA
Source organism: Macrotus californicus (assembly GCA_007922815.1). NCBI lineage: Eukaryota > Metazoa > Chordata > Mammalia > Chiroptera > Phyllostomidae > Macrotus > Macrotus californicus. The sequence goes on along the minus strand of VMDR010024731.1, from coordinate 6,372 downwards.
CGTAAAAGTGAATGAAGAATGAACAAGTGGACAGATGGATGGATGGATGGATGAATGGATGAATGAAGGAAGAAAACTGCTCTTTTTGATGTGTTCTGCATGACTGGAACATTGTTCTCTGATTAATTTTAACTTTTGTACTAAGTCAATATGAAACACAAATAGGAAACAAAGTCATCCTTCTATTGAGGTTTTGGGAAAAATGCAATACAAGGTCTGTATTAAAATAAATGAAACTTCTTAATTTATTTTTGAGACTGACAACTGACCAAAACGTATTACATACATCACATGGTACAATAAAAGTAGCTGCTCTGGCTACATCTGAAAGTCTTTGCAGCTGCAGGGATACTTCTTGGAAATAAAGTTTATGTTTACACAGGTGTAGCCATATTTAACAAAAAAAAATTGTATGCACTATGCAAACAGCTGCCTGTCTGTTTTCTTTGGCAGAGCTCTTTCCAACTGAAACAATTTGTATGGAGCTCATCACTCCGTGATACCTATGTAAACAATACTGAAAAACTCCTGTACAAAGTAGAGGTGTCTCATAACCGTCTTTCAGATAAACTGTTAAAGAAGAAGCCACTTGCTTGAGCCTGCTAAGAAACTATGCCCTTAGTGAAACATTTACCATCTAATATTACATGTATGAGCTGCTAAAACAGCATTAAGATTGCAGGGAACAACTATCAGGGGTGTTACCTAACTCAGTTACTTGAAGGGAATAGTGACTGAAAGAAGGATTAAGAAAAATTGAACACTTTTCCTTAACAGTTTAGTATTCTATTCCAATTTTAGTCACATTGTATGATTATTTTTCAAAATATCTAATTGTAAAGTACATATTCTTTTATTATGTTACTATTAAGATTTAGTTAAGTGCAGTCACAGCTGATGTGAGCAATACAAACAAACTCTTATCTTAAATGTTGTTGCATAGATGGGGTACATAGGTTCAAGGTCATGACTAGCTTGAACGTTATGGCTTACCATAAGTCACTACAAATGCGTGTGCACCGGACATATGTAACAATATTTAAGAAAAGAGTTTGTTTGTATCTTTCACGTCAGCCATGACCCCCACTGGGTTAAGAATGTTCTATTTCAAAAGTCACATCTGTTTATAAAATTATACTTACGCATGTTACTTTTGATTTATTTTCTAAAAATCAATTTATACACTGTGCAATTTATTCTTGTTGAAATCAGAAATTTTTAACAAGTAGCGAGAAGAATTGATTAGCTTTCATCCCATGATTATGTTAATTCATTCAATAGCTATAATCATCTTCCGGGCCCTCACTATTCTAGACACTGAGAATACACTGGTCAGTTAAACAGACAAAAACATTGATCTTGAGAACAAATATACTTTAAAAGAATGTTAGAAATTACTGCTCTTAACCATGTGAAAATTAGTAGAGCTGAATCAGAAATGTGAATGACCAGAGAAGAAATGTTGGAGGATAAGGTGGTGGTAACAAAGGGAGCGTTTGCCCCAAACTCCTTAGCTTAAAAAGTTTGTGCATGGTATACTGGTTTATTCTTCATCACTAATTTTCCCTGATTACATTGAAAGGGATCCAGAAATTGAAATACCGTTTTTCCCTAAAATACGGCAACTGTAAGAGTAATCTCAGTAGTCAAACTAGTTATGGGAAGAGTTTCTAAATAAATAGCCTCCAAATTCGCACCCTTGACCTTCTCTGAGATGTCCAGCCAGAGGCCAGATTGGACTGGAATGGCTTCTACAGTGACTGAGAATCTTTCTCATTGTAGTACCATCTATATAGCTTCAAAAATTTCAAACACGGGAGACAGTAGTGATCCTGGATTCTCCACAATACAAACAGAGGTTTCGGCTTGCCGAGATGCTTTGTGGTATAGAACATGCTTCTATAAATGTTTCAGTGTCTAATAGTATTAGAAGATGTATTACGGAACACATTATAATGAGTATTCGATATTAAAACACTTTAAACCTTCTTTAAAAACTTTTTAGCTGTTTAGAACGGAAGTCTGCTTTAAGTACCTTTGTATCTCAGATGGAAATTTCTATTTATTCATTTTTGTACTGCAGCTTAAGCTCTACACAAACTTTATCAATACTTTAGTTCAAAGTTGTACATACTCTTGGGCGTATGCAGAGTGTTCTTGTGTTATCAAATGATCCTGGCTAATTCCAAACGAACAACAAAAACTGTTCTCTTCACTGCAGTGAAGGAGAACAAACGAATAGACTAAAGCTCTTCATTTTTGTGCCACGCCCTAAAATCCTAGGAGGAACTGATTCAAATTCTGTGCTGTTCGTGGACCTGCTAAAATTAAATGCCAGTCAGGAAATCCAAAACACTCACTGAACCTACAAAATATCCAAGCTGTGTCCTGAGGCAAATATGAACATTTAGGTAGGATTTTTTAAAAATCACAATAGTGAATCATCATATCACCAATCAACAACTACACACACACTAACAAATGCTTGACTTTTCTCGATCTCTGGAGTCTGAACACAGGGGAAGCTGCTTGAATATCCTTCCAGAGACTTTCAAGCTTAAACGATGAGAAAAACCAAGCTAAAATCAAACAAAGAGATTTCCCTCATTACCCTGCTTCAGAATGACCCTTCTATGACGTGTAGCTGTACTCTAAGGAGTAATCCACAAAATCAGCTCGAGGGGATGTGCTTTGTACTCTTAATTACTTTGCAAAGTGTGAATTTTTAGCTTGGTCTTACTTTTTCTTAGAAATTTCATTATTTTGCCCATAATGAGTAAGTATCTTTGATTTGCGAAGAAAGTGGGTGACGTTTCCATGCAGATGCAAAGGTCAGTCAGGAAAATCCTCCCTTTTCACTACCTTTATTCTTTCTTCTGCTTCTTTTCCTTTTTCTTCTTACTTTTTATTATTCTTCCTGGTAATCAACTGCTTTTTGTAAAAATTATTTTAAAATATGGAAGTATATAAAGAAGATAACTAAAAACCCCAAGAATTTTCCAATCCAGGGCTGAGGACTCCTACTTTTCAGCGTATTTTTCTCCCTGTACTTTCACGGTGATTTTTGGACAACAGCAGAATTACCGAAGTAGACTTGCTGGGCCACAGAGAAGGAGCTTGTTCCGGGCCCCACCAGATGCCACTTTCATGTTTCAGACGGAGAGCCTGGCTCACACTCCCATCACGCATGACAGTGCCTGTCCCATGGGAGCTTTGCCAAAGTCCCATGGGGACTTTGTGATCTTTTCTTCATAGTTGAGGTTATTTTAACTTGTTATCTGGATTACTACACAGTTAGTTTTAGTCATTTATCTAGCTCAGTAGTTATTTACATATTATAGTGAAGATCTTTCTCATTGATTTGTGTCCTTTTATATTTGAATATGCACTAACTTTTTATTTTCATGATAGCAAATATTTCCTCTTTTTCCATGTGACTTTTAGTTTTATTCATTTATTAAATGAATAAAAGTTGTTAGTGTTTGTTTAGTCTAATGGTTGATCTTTTTATTTGAGGGCTTTTTATTAGCCTTTTTTTGCTTGTTTCACACTTGTATTGATTTTATTTATTTTCATTTATTTCTTTTTTGTAAGCATTTTATTTATTTTTAATTATATTTTGTTGATTATGCTATTACAGTTGTCCTGAGTTTTCCCCTTTTGTCCCCCATCCACCCAATGCCACCAACTCCTTCAAGCAATCCACTCACCACTGTTCATGTCCATGGGTCATGAGTATTAATTCTCTGGCTACTCCATTTCCTATACTGTACTCTACATCCACAGGGCTATTCTGTAACTATCTATTGGTACTTCTTAATCCCCTCACCTCTTCACCCATTCCCTCATATCCCCTCCCATCTGGGAGCCATCAAAACACTCTCTGTATCCATGATTCTGTTTCTGTTCTTCTTGTTTGCTTAGTTTTTTAGATTCAATTGTTGATAGATTTGTATTTTTTTGCCATTATTGCCCTCAAGATATCCCTCCCAAATTTTAATCCACCACACATGGGTGAGGAAGGAGACTGTTCTGTGTCTGTGCCCCCCCTACCAGTCTGGATGGATGTGGTTTCTTTAATTCTATAGTTGTCAGACTTCCATTCAACTTGATTTCTGATGGTTCTGAGTGATGGCTGTTCTGTATTGTAGTTGTAATTTTGATGTGGTTCTGCAAAGAGGCAAGCCATGTCCATCTACTCCACCATCTTGACTGGCAGTCTCTATTTACTTTTATACTTGTAAAGACATTATGCATTCAAAGATCAAAAGAAATGCACCTGTATTTTATAGCTTTTTTTTACACTTTTCTCTTTGTAAAATTTAATTGCTTAATTCATCTTGAATTACTTTTGGGCTATTGAGTTGGGAATTTGCCACTTCTGTATGTCTATACTCTGTTTTATTTTACTTCAGAGTGCTTATCACATGCTGCTATTTTATCATTCATATTCTGTCATTGGCACTAGAACGTTTGATGCTGGAGGAAGAGTCTTTGACTATTTTATCCACTGCTATATCCACAGCAACTGGAACAGTGCTTAGTCACATACTTGGTCCTGAGTAAATGTTTGCTGCATAGATGAATGTAGTACAAATGATTATTTTATAAAGATAGCTTAGTTTTCCTAAAATTTCCTACTGCAAGCAAACTTTTCTCATCCATGGTTATAATAATTGAACTAGACCAAGCTTTTGAAAGCATTTTTCCATACATATAACTCAAATCATCTGAATGGACAAGTTTGTGAATGAGGTGACTAAGTCAGAAAAGAGGGCCTACCAGTCACACTTGAACTCACAATTAACATTGAAAAAGGCCCTGCTTTTATTTGAAACTTCATTTATTTATAGAAGAGATGAACATCAGAAAGAAAATAATCTTTTGAAAACAACTGGAATCACTTTTAATTTAATCATTATTGTATTTTTCCCCATTACCATTTAGTCCATTTATACCCCCCTTCCCCCAGCAGTCCCCACACTGTTGTCCGCGTCCATGAGTCCTTTTTTCCTTTTGCTGAATCCCTCCACCCCCTAACCTCCCTCTCACCAACTAGCTGTCATCTGCTCTTCATCAATGATCCTGTCTCTATTCTGTTTGTTAGTTCAGTTTTTTCATTAGATTCCACATATGAGTGAAATCATATGGCATTTGTCTTTCTCTGACTGGCTTATTTCGCTTAGCATATGTTCTGTAGTTCCATCCATACTGTTGCAAAGGGTAGAACTTTCTTCTTTTTTAGGGCAGAGTAGTATTCCATCGTGTAAATATTCCATAGTTGTTCTTATCTACTCATCTACTGATGGACACTTGGGCTGCTGCCATTTCTTGGCAATCATAAATAATGCTGCAATGAACATTGGGGTGCTTATGTTCCTTTGAGTTAGTGTTTTGGGTTCCTTCAGATATATTCTCAGAAGTGGAATCACTGGTTCAAAAGGCAGATCCATTTTTAATTTTTTGAGGTATCTCCACACTGCTTTCTACTGTGGCTGCACTAGTCTTCATTCCTACCAAAAATGCAAAAAGGGTTCCTTTCTCCACATCCTCACCAGCACGTATTCTTTGTTGATTTATTGATGATAGCCATTCTGACAGGTGTGAGATGGTATCTCATTGCGATTTTAATTTGCATTTCTCTGATGATTAGTGACATTGAGCATATTTTCATATGCATATTGGCCATCTCTATGCCCTCTTTGGAGAAATGTCTATTCAGGTCTTTTGCCCATTTTTTATTGGGTTGTTTGTTTATTTTGGTGTTGAGTTTTGTAAGTACATAGTACTGGAAATCTTAGCCATAGCAATCAGACAAGAAGAAGAAATAAAAGCCATCCAAATTGAAAAGGAAGAAGTAAAACTGTCTTTATTTGCAGATGACATGATACTGTACATAGAGAACCCCAAAGATTCCACCAAGAAACTACTAAAACTGATAAATGAATTCAGCAAAGTAGCAGGATACAAAATTAATATCTAGAAATCAGTTGCATTTTTATATGCTAATAATGTACTAACAGAAAAGGAAATTAAGAAAATAATCCCATTCACAATTGCTTCAAAAAGAATAAAATACCTAGGAATAAACCTAAACAAAGATGTAAAAGATCTATACATAGAAAATTATAAGACATTGGAGAAAGAAATTGAAGAAGACACAGATAAGTGAAAGCACATACCATGTTCATGGATGGGAAGAATAATATCATTAAAATGCCCATACTACCCACAGCAATCTATAGATTCAGTGCAATTTCTATCAAGATCCCAATGACGTATTTCACAGAACTGGAACAAATATTTCAAAAATGTATATGGAACCACAAAAGGCCCCATATAGCAACAGCAATCCTGAGAAAGAAGAACAAA